>VDFB02393369.1:0-12007 GCA_007258455.2 Sequoia sempervirens | reverse complement strand
TTATTGATTAGAGGAACAAGGAATGTGTACCCCCTAGACTAACATTCTTGAAGTGGGTTTCATCAACATTAATAAATGTAATTTCATAACTTTGCATGGTTATCATGTTTAATTTATACATATTTTACAAATAATTTATCTCCATCTACATGAATTAATATGTTAAATTATTGATTCATCCATCTTTTGATTTTATTTAAGTCTAAGTAAATGTTACTTGAGATATTGACATCAAGAAAATCCCATTACTCAACAATAGAATCTATATTAGCCACCTTGTTTATAAATTAAGTAGTATTAGAGAATATTTGTATAAAACATTATCTAAGAAGATCTAAGATATAAAAATGTTTGTACTTAACCATTCAAGCTTACAAGGTTGTTGCATCTTGTTTGGTTACAGTATATGTAAATCAAGAAAATATAGTATTAGAAAATTTGTAGGGGTCACATACTTAGTATGGGAAACAAGGAAAAGTGAGAAAGAAGATGTGTTTGATTCTCAAGTTGTTCTTGAGACCAAATTTTTGACATGCATGGAAGTGAGGGACATGAGTTCTATACAATGTTTTGATTAAAGGGGAAAAATAGGTTTCAAATGGACCTGAAACCATTTACAATAGGTTTTAAATGGACCCGAAACTATTAACAAGTATGTTTTGATAGGGACCCGATACCCACACAAAGAAGAAAAATCTACACATGAAAACACCAAAGACCACCAGTTGTGAGCCAACAGTACAATATCAAATAATCAGCAAAACTACCCATAACTACAAGGAGAAGAATCAGTTTTAATAGGAACCTAAAACCCAACACTCAACCAAGTTTTACAAGGGGTCTTAAACCCAAACTAGGTTTAAATGGGACCTAGAACCCACTAACTTTAGGATAGCAGGGAACAGAGTCCCTCACAATACACCAAGTTTTATCGGGGACCTTAAACCCATAGCACACATGAACACCTTCAAGCACCACCAACCAAGAGGCCATCCAATCACACCAATGAGAAGTTCTCTTGTAGCACCCCCACACAAAAAGAGCTGAAACAGACCGCACCTGGAAAGGAGTCGACTCCCCTCTATATGAGTAGATGTCAAGAAGGTCCTTACCACCAATGCAATTAGGTTGTAACAACAAACAACTCCACCTCTATAGGAGCACACACCACCTCAATAGGTACTATAATAGAGCAAACCAACAGCAATGAAAGCTTCTCCAAAAATCAACAATCCCCAACTCTAACTCTAGAAGAGCGGGCTCCACCTCAACAAGAGTAGTCTTCACCTCAATAAAAGACTCAGATAGGAGAAAAGAGAAGACATCTAACCAACCAGTAAAAGGGAGAAACCTAACACTCATTAACACATTGAGAAGGGAGGCCAACAAGATAAACACAGTGAAAAACCCCACCAAAATACTGAAAATAAAATCATGGGAAAATATAAGGTACATGAGAAGCAGCCTATCCCAACCAACCAAAAGCCTCTTCAGCACCAAGTCATAGAAAATGTCTTCCAAAAAAGACACACCCCTTCCAAAAGACCTAGAAGAGGAGTCAAACCAACAATACTAAAAATGACCTTTCTATGCCTTCCAAAAACATGCTTCCAACAATAGCAGGGAGGGATAAAAGCCACTCCACAACAATCCCCAAATTAGAAAAATATTGAAGAACAACCTCCTAAGGAAAACCCAACCCACAACCAGGTAGGGGGACAATGAAAGCAGAGTACCATAGGGCGTAAAGAAAGCCGACAACCAAAAAGAGCACTCCCAACAAGGAGACCAAACACCCGCACCCACATATGGGTCAATCCAGAACAATAACCCCCATTCCAAAAAGATAAGAAACATAGAACAAGGGGGAAAAGTGAGGAACATAAGAAAGAAGGAAACACTTGCTCGCACAAAATAAACCATCAATAAACACCACAGCAGGTTCAGACAACACCCTAAAGGGAAAAGGGAGGAAAAGCTTCACACCCGAACAGTAATGTTGCACCAAAGAAGGGGCCAACGACCCATAATAGGTTCCAAACCATAAGAATAAACATGAAAGTGCAACAGTCGATTGGAAACCAATAATATGCCGACAAAAACTACAACGAGATGAGAAACCTCCAAAGCATCCACCACTCCCAACACCAGGAGAGGCCGAACAAAAGTTCACAAAAACACTATGGCCAAAAGGACCTTCAAGCCATCACGCAAATAACAAAACAAGCCTCTAAGTGTCGCTTGGGGAAAGAGGTCTTTCGGTGAGAACCTCTAATACCAACAACGAGCTAGGAAAGAATGAAATCCATTTGCAGCACCAAAGAGATGACATCATCATGGAAGCATAAGTCCATAATAGGGTCTTCATCGGCTGGCTCCAACACCTAGATCCATCTCGTTCAACCTGTTGAAGAAACAAGTGAACACCAGGATGGTAGAAAAAACATAGGAGATAGGCTAGCATAATCCAACATGCCCCCCAACATCACTTCCCACTTCATTTGCTTCATCCCCATCTCCTTCGTCTTCGTCTTCCTCTTCAAAATTCAAAATGAGCCCTTTGCGCCCACTCCCACCCAATGCTTTTCTTCTGTTGAATTCTATTTCATACAATATTTTCAAAAACCCATGCAATGATTTTCCTTTTTAAATTTTCTTGTGTTTACTTAGATTGGTGAATTCTAAGAATGATACATTCTTTTATTGATTCAGTGGACTTAGGAGTCATATATATATGGTTAGGATTATTCTTAAGTAGGAAATTCTTTAAGTTTTTATTTTTAGTAGTATTTCAAGGACTAAAGGGCTCCTAATTAGGGGATGTGATTCAATATATATATATATTTTATTTTTTACTATAGTATTATTTTAAAAAATTCCCATCTTCTTAAAGTTTCATTATTAAAAGGATAAAATGTACTCTTATGGAATCCTTAGTTGAATATTTATATTTCTCTCAAAATTTATGTGATGTTGAAAGAGATCCTCATCTCAAGTCCATATGTAAAAGTCATCACTCTAAGAATGTTGTTAAATGACTTGTGGTATGTTTTGAACACAATCCATTCAAGGAATTAATCCTTCTATAGAAGGATTCCTAAAACTATTTTCTTATTTATAACCTGTGTACTTGTAGTTCCTAGAGATGCATCATCTTCAAGTCTTGGATCTCATTCTAAGATTTGCATAGCTCAAAGCATGAGCCACTAATGTCATGGTGTTTGTGCAAGTACCTCTTGGCTCTAAGTACCTCGATTTTATTTTTAACATCTATCATTCTAGAAATTAATTAGATAATTGATTTGACTTGCTTCACACTATTTTCTGCTTAGAAACTACTTAGCATACAATTTTTTTCTTTAAGTCACTCATTATCCATCCAATGACACAAGGGGAGCTATTTCTTATAGTGGTGATTTCATATTATTCCCAAGATCTTCACTTAGATCGTGTTGTTTTTAGCGGTTTATCTCAATATGATTAGTGTCTTTATTTATATACGCATAAACTTTAAGCCTACTTAGGTGTTCATGACACTTACAAATGTAAGGTGTCAACTTAATTAGGAGTTCTATTGAGGTGTTGACTCACTTTTGACACTTCATACTACTGTAGTGGTAGGCAAACCTACCACCACTCCATGAATGACGAGTCCTGTCCTCATTTCAGGCACCTTTTCTCCTACCTATCTATGTAAATATGATTTAAATAATAAACTTGATGCAAATTTTTTCACTGTGCTTGATAATCTATCTTCGTGCTTGCTGGTTTTTACATGGCATTAGAATGGCATTAGAGCCGAGCAAAAAATTTTCAGGCCGTAAGGTGATCTTAACTATTTATATTTTGTTCGATTCCCTTTCACTCAACAGTTTGCCGATGAGAGGCTTGAATAGACGAATCTAGGGTGTGAATTCGAGGGCAGGAAAAATTGTGAGCGATTGGAGGTCGGTGTGGTACTGCAGACCCACCTAAGGCCGAACCATTGGACATTGGATGAGCGGTGATTCGATTTAAAAGGCCATGATTTACCTCTGTAAGGTGTCTTAATCTACGAAGCGTTCGAATCTGAATTTAGAACCGCTTGTTATTGAACCTGCATTGTTGAAGGGTCTGATTTTGAAAAATTGAGCCGCCTTCATCAGCCGTCGGTGGAATTTTGCTTGGCGCACGACCTACACCGTGCCCCGGTGTGCCCTTAAATGCTCCATTAATTAGCCGATAGGCTATTCTATGTGAGAGGAACCCCACCGGCATTTCCCCCAGTCTGATGCCGGCGGAGACCGCAATTACCCCACGAATTGCAGTTTGCTTTTATTTTTCCAACGTTAACGAAGGTACATGGCCAATGATGCCTCCAGGCACAGTAAAATATGGAAAAAGGGTAATGAAAAAGGCTTTAGGGAAAAGTCAGGGGTGGGACCAAATGTCAGCTCCGGGATATATATATACTCTTTGTATGTCAGAGCCGCGGGTGTGGTCACTTCTTCCCCTTGTTCCAGCTCTGGGATCACTGCCATACAAGCTTTGCTTCCTGCTATGTTCATGGCTTCCATTACCAGGGGCAGAAGCTGGTAGTACACAAACACGAACTTTGGCTCGCAGTGGCGGAACTGGGTCACCATTGTTCGAGCATCCAAACGGATGTTTACTGAGTTGAGGACCGCCCCAACCATGGGAACTACAAAATGCATTTCATACATGGCAGGGACATTGGGCGCCACTACAGATACCTCCACACCCAAAGGAAATTTTATTAGCAGAACAGCCATGGAAATCACAGAAACATGGAGGTCGACTGTTATTGTGTTCAATACTCGGATGTTGATGAAAATAATTTGGGCAAACAGGGGAAGGAAAATAAAAGGAAAAACCCATGCAATCTTCTAAAAATTAGTTTTTTATCATATTTAATGATTTTCAATTGTTTTTGCAACTGTCAATCCCTCGTTCTTACCACATCCCCGCGAGAGATATTGTGAAAAGCGAGAGCAGAGGCAAGTCTACAACATCTCTGGAATATCTGAGACTAGGTGAAGCGAATGTTGTCATAGATAACAGAAATGTAGTCCCCAAAGACTGTGGCAGCTCTTTCAATGAAGGAAATGGGAGTCAATGGAGGGTGATTTGCAGGGCAGCGTTTCATCTCCTGCATTGTTCTCTCCGTAGTATGTTTCAATTGACTTAATTTTCTGAACTCTACTCTACCTGGTAATGCGGCACTAAAAATGTCAAAAATGAACATGGAAGTGTGAGTCCCAGGTTTATCTAGCATACTCACTGCTTTTTCTTCTGCTGAATATCCTTCGCTTTCAAGAATTTCCTCTATTGTACATTCTTTAGGATTTGAATTCTTCATAATACAAAAACTATAAATAGCTCTCCAATTGAGGGCCGAAATCTATCAGTTTTTGCATCTTCATAGGCCGACGACCCCAAGAGCTTGCCTCCCATCTCACCCAGCTGACTTATGGCAGCAGGGAGTAGAAATTTGGCGGGGAACCTTTCAAAAATCGTAACCTAAAGCCATTCACCTCCTGCAGTAATCTTGGCGCGTCCTTCCTCATTGCTACCAGATCCTCATGTTTATTCATTTGTTTAGGTCACCCCTGTTGATTTTGGTCGTCGCCTCACTAGGGCAAGGCTGTTAATGACATGGATTGTCAAAATAGTTAGATAAATAAATAAATAGATGAAGTAAAAACTACAAACTAAACACTAATTCAAACTCATTATCCACCGTAGAATAGTGTTGGGCCTTCCTCTCTTAATCCACCATTTTCCTGTACATATAGTCATGCATATGCCTGTTGAAAAAGGGCCATAGTCTCCTTTTCTTCTCAGCTCAAAGAATGAAGATAGAGAAACGTGTTAGGTTTGCAATATGAGGAGGTTGGGCGTAGATATTAGGGCATAAATAAATTAAAATCTGTTGGTGCCACACATGCTTTGGGAGAGGTGATTGTAAAACAGGTGTTCTCCATCTCGGTGTCCAAGAATTATGTATATAAACATACAAGTATATTATATTTTGAGTGCAGTATTAAGAAGGCAGATTCACCTAGACTGATATATTATGTACATCGGTGTTAGTATACCACCAACTATACTTTTTGGTTTATTAATTGACTTACTTTCATTAGTTTTTTTTTATGATTATTTGGATACTTTTATCATTTATGGACACATATAAGAGATTACAAGCATATGCTTAGTTACTAATGTATTTGTCAAAATTTGTTCATTCACCTAAACTAATAGTAAATTACTCTTGGTAAAAAGATTTTTTACATGTTGTCAATAACAAATCATAAAAAGCTTAACTTTGTAACAATAATTCTTGGTCACTCACTAATTTGCTGATTGCAATATTATTTTGTATGTTAGACTAAAGAATTAATGTGACTGTTCTACTTTGGGTATTTTTTAAGTGTTGTGAATAATATATCAATTTATGTTGAATTTAATTTCATTTTTTTATGAAATTTCCCCAATGATCAATTAGTTTTCATTTTGTCGGTGTGAGTTTTATAAAATATGGGTTGGTTAGGACCATTATTTTTACCTTCAATATTATGTAATTTTTATTTGATATGATAGTTGTGCATATGGAGTTTTTTATTATTAAAATTTGACATATATGATTAGTTAAATCCATCAAGGTGATAGATGACAACACTACTTTCGACCTTATCATATATACTAAAAAAAAGAGAGATTAAATAGAACATTTCCTAGCTGTTCTATTAAGAGAAAAACGTATCATACTATAAAATTATATAAAAAAAGTGATAACTCTATCCAAATTCTACAAGGCTTGTTTGCATTCTCATACCTATCATTTATCTAAAGAAAACCAATGGAACTTGGGAGTATGATTAACCTATCACATACAAATATATAGATGACTTATTATGATTCTTCATCACTTATGCATAAGAACATACCATGGAAGTAAACCTAAGTTAACTTTTGAGAATAAACTAATTTAAACTCTACTTATTATTAGTTACACTCTTGGATAATCTTTCAAAACTCCACTTATTATAAATATTTTCCAAACTAGAGGAGGCCTGTTTACAACAACTATGTATCTCCTCAAACAAGGTACACAACTCTCATTCCTATCTATTTAATATCTCTCCCAAATTTCCATGGTGAATCAATTCCATTGTTACAAATTTCTCTCTTGCAAAACTCTCCTCCGAACACTTACAAATCATTACACAATTAAAAATTCAAAGCTTAAAATTGGTGCTAAAATTTGACAGCATCAACGCCTAATCTACACACCTAACCACCCTATTGCTTTCGTTGTACATGTATTGAAGACAAATCACATAGATCACAAAAGCTCGTCCCCAAAAAAAAAATACACCCCTTCTACATGTTCATAATATAATACCAAAGTCTATCAGCCTATCGGCGTAACCATTGCACCTCATTGAGGTGCAAATTAACTGGATTTAATAGGTCGAGCATTGGCGGGGTTGCCATATAGCCCGTGGATTCTTGGAATAATGAGATTAGAGTTCTACCGATGGTGGTGCACTATTCCTGGCTTTTTGTCCACTTTTGTTGATGGCATTGCGTTGAACATGTTCCTTGCCTTTTTGTTTCTTAATGTCATCAAGCTATAGGCATATGCCAATATAGGGAGGTAAGCATTCTCTAAAGTTTAGCCCTTGGTCATATGGGATTTGTAGCTCTTAGTTCTTTCCAACCCAGGGGCCTTCATTATTTTCTATTGTTTCCTCTCTATCCTCTCTATTTATTTATTTTCAAACTTTGTTGGTGCAATTTTTTATTTGTGTGAATTTGCAATAGGCAAAATTTTTTAAAAGTACAATAACTTGAAATTTAGTTTCATTTTCTCTATAAGGCTTTTTTTTCAAGCTCTATCCAATGCTGGGGATTTCACCCTAAGATATGGAGTTCTTTTTTTCACCTTTATTTTTGTAAGGAAAATACATGCACTAAAATAAAGTGCCAAAAAAAAGGGGGAATTCAAAAATATTAAAAGGTGGGTTGTCAAAGAGTTGTGCTTAAAAGCACTCCATATTGTTGTTTCTTTCAATATTCAAATAGTTGCAAATCAAAAGTAATCATGGATTCAAATCAACAAATTAGACCTCTCCCACCCTTGAACTATCATGAATGGAAGATGCAATTTTAAATTTCACTCAAAATCAAAGAGTTATTTAGAGTAACTATGGGCAGTGAAAAGGAGGCAAATGCAGTTAAAGATAAAGAGAAATGGTTCAACAAATGTGATCAATCTTTTCATTTGTTATGTTTATGTCTCTCTCTAGAACTCCTTTTTCATGTGGAGGCATTGAAAATCCCACAAGAAGTATGACAAACTCTTGAGAAACTCTTTGGAAAAGTTGATGAAATCAAATGTCATGAATTAGAAAATGAGTTGATAAGTCTAAGTCCAAACAATTTTAGGACATTACAAGAGTACTTCACAAAGTTCAAATCACTTTGACAACAACTAAAAGAATGTGTAATAGATAAGAAAGATGATCAACTCATCTTATCAACTCTATCTAAATTGGGCCCTTCATATTTAGTTTATGTCAATCTTTTACTTCACAAAGAGGGATTTAGGCACAAACTAGTCAATGCCTAAAATTGATGATTTTATTGTTGATATAATTAGGGAGCAAGCTAAACTCATATAAATGGGCACCATAGTTTCCTCGTATACACTAATTATTGAAAGTGGAAAAAATAAGGTGACAAAAAAGGTGAAGAAAGCTAGGATAAAGAAATACAAGGAGTGTCAAAATCACAAATAGAGGAAATTATAAAAAACTATGCGAAATGTTCTTTTTGTAAAAAATTGGGACATACAACACTTGATTGTATGAGGAAGAAGATCAACAACCTCACTGAAAATATTTAGGATAATAAGATTGTAAGCTTTGAATCTTCATCATCATCAAATACCAACACAAAGACAGAGAAATCAAAGGGGCATGTTCTTACAGTCCACAATTCATAAAACTGGTGCATGGCTTCTAGATTCAATAACTTTTCATCAGATGGTTTATTCACCATATATGTTTACCTCTTTACACCTAGTAGACATCATATAAATATTGACAATAGAAAACGCGTCTTCACGTGTATGTGGATAACGAACAAATGATATTGGTAATCGATAATTCACCAAAGTTCTTTATGTTCCAGCATTGACTAAAAATATTGTCTCTATCTACCAGATAACAAATAGCGACATAGGGAAGACAATTGAATTTTGACCAAAGATAGTTGTATAAAGGACTTACTAAGGTGGAAATTGTGGAAAGGGCTTTTGGGGAGGCAAATGGTCCTACTAAGCTTTATACTTTTCATATTTTGCACTTGATGATTGTACTAAAGATACCTACACCAACATCGAGTATAGATAGTTACCTCCTCCATCTTTGCCTATTGATTCTCAATAGTCCATTGAGGATATCAATAGCTTCATGTGATCAAATAAAAAAATACTTGGCACACAAAGAACCTAATTCACTCATTATCAAAGAGATTAATAAAAAGAGAAAGATTAAATGTATTACAACATGACCTTGCATATATAGGCAAGGAAGAGGCAATCCACCTATCATGTGGATTGACAAGTGCCCCATGATGTGGCACAAATAAGTAGATGAGTGTCCTATAGGTGTCAACCTTAGGATCACTTGGAATGTGCAAACTAATAACCTATTTGACCAAGTCATCAACCTTGGTGACAAGTGTTGAATGACTACAAAAGTGGCATTTTCAAGGTGAGATGGAAAGTCTTCCAACCTCAAAAGGCATGCACATGAGGTTTACCAAACAACTAGGTAACCTCTAGAGGCCTAAAAGGTTGCACATTCAATTAGACAAGATGTTGTCTAACCTCATCAACCTAAGTAAACTTAAGCTATAGTGAATGGATAAATTATTCACTCTAATAGAGATATTGAACACCTTGGCTTGATTAGCTCCAACTACATCTAGTGTTATACAAACCAAGTTATTGGTTCAATGGAGCACAACTTGGGGCTAACTATACCATATGAACCATAATAGATTGACCTGCTATAAATTAGAGCTTGATTGTCTACAAGAAAATGTGTTCCGTGTTCAAGAAAGTTTTTAATAAGGCATTTTCATCTTTATTTTCCGTACGTGGATCTAGAGATGTATTTTTCCCTAGACAATAAACAATTAAACTAATGTCCAACTTTGAATACTTATATAGAAGAGATCCATCTCAAATTGATATGTATTAATACATGTTGTGTGTTAGAAAAATATGAGTGAATTATAGTATCAAAACAACAACACACTTAGATGGGAGCATTACAGTAAGGAAATCTAATCAAATCAAACATAATTCAATAATAGAATTCCCCAAAATTCTCATCTTCCCACCCAAATGTCTTAGTAATTTATGCTCTAAAATCTTATTTCGTATTAAATCAATTGTGATTCCATCTAAGAAACGTAGCATGTTTCCACAATGCAAAATCTAAGCTCATCTACATGATTGAATGATTTAGGTGATGAAATGATAAAATGACATGATGAAATGGACTCGCTATATATAAAGGCATGAAAGTAATGCAAATGCAAAATTAAGCCACGATAATGGAGGAAATGATCCTACATGCTGAATTAAACTAGAAATGTCTAAAGGAGCCATGATTCAAAGAAATTGACAAACTATCTCCTAAATTCTAAACTGAAAATGCAAACTAAGCTCTCAAACATGGATTAATTCCTCGCAGAAAGTAATATTATGCAAATTCTCCTTATTGAAAAAGGTAAATGGGCCCCAATCTATAGATTTTTCCAAGGCATTGGGGTGAGTTACGTCATGAACGATTGAGATTTGATCTAGAATTTGGAGAAATCGACGGGGAAGAATGAGAAGGATTGAGAAAACAAGGAAATTGTTCCCTTTAGTAAAACCATCTTGCCAAGTGTAAGAAGGAATCATTTGAATGAAGAAGCCATGTGTCTTGAAGGTGGTTAAAATTGTTGAGAAAAAATATCCATTTTAGAAAATAAAGATAATTATTTTCATGTGACACATGGTGAGTTGGAGGATGAGGTGGAAGGTAGTTAGAGAAATATGTAGAAATGTGATGAAATTCAAATTTAAAAATTTGAATTAAATGAGAATGAATCAATTAAAATAAAACAAATTAGTTAGATTTGTTTATTTCAATTAAATCACGAAGAGGGTGAATTAGAATAGAGGAATTGAGAAAATACAAACTATGTAAATAAATTTGCAATTTATTTATATAGTAGAGGAATAAAGATTTCATTAATTAAATAATCAAATATTTAATTAATATTTTTCAGACCAATTTTGAGTGTATACATTTTTCCCCTCTTTGAAGTGATGTGTTTACACATTACTTCAAAGAAAAAAAATTACTAGTGCTGCTAAATTTTTTTAATGATGCCCCAAACAATGATCTTCAAGAGATTACAATTGTATGCCCCCTTGGGAGATAAATAGCGAAATTTGTGATAATAAAGGATTTTTGATGATTTTTAAAAATTTCAATTGATTTACAATGATGATGATGATAAAATCTTGATTTGAGAATATTCCAGCGATTTATCTCCCGAAATGAAAGATTGTAAGCTGCCCCAATTAATTGCCCCTCAAAAGAAATTAAAACAATGCCACCAAAATCACTCCTTTAATTACCTTTATTAAGAGGTAAAAAGTGAAAAGGAATTCATTTGTGCAAATTGTAATTTGAAAATTGTTTGAAGTGAGAGAGCATTTTGGAGTTTTTGAGCAAGATGGCGATCCCTTTGTAAACACATCGATTCAAGAGGGTACGACAACATAATCGGCCAGCGGGATATAGACCCCCAATAAGAATTTTGGAACCTTCATTTGTGATTTTTGAAATGAATTTTTCACGTTTTTAATTTGGATTTTAAATGTCAAAAATGTTTCAGCGCTTTCGAAGTTTTTCACGGCACTAAGGCTAGATTT
>VDFB02393368.1:0-30153 GCA_007258455.2 Sequoia sempervirens | reverse complement strand
GGTGGGTGCCATTTTATGTGTGTGTGAAATATTGGATCAATTTAGATAAAATCAAACACATATTAATAAGACATTAAATCAAAAAGCTGAAAAGGAAACAGAATATGCAAACCGTAACAGCAACTTCCCGAAACTGTCTTATCTTCCTCTAACTTCAACGTTTTGTTGGTTTCCAGATAGCTCTCAGATCAACAGATCAAGCTCAACAAAATGATAGCTAAAGAATAAGATTTTAAAAGTGCAAATCATGCTAAATGCAAAGCTATGCCATTATGGAAAGTATGGCTGTGATATGAAGGAAATTTTAGGTATTATGTATGCAAAAGAATGTGAATGATTATGCATAGTGTAAACAAAAGCTTGGATTTGCACAGGCTTTTATAGAGTTTTCGAACAGATTTGATTGGCTGAATCGATCGACAGTTCGGATTAAGCTTGTTTGAATGGACGGCAGGAGATCTTCGAAAGTGGAGAGAAGAATGGAAGGTTTCCCTTTTCTTTCAATTTTCGTCATTGAGTTTCAAAGGGAAACTTCCATTTCGAAGTGCGAGTCAAGAATTTGGAAGGGTGAGTTAGCACGAGTTAGAAATTAAATAAATTAAATTTATTTAATTTGGAAGTGGAGATGAAAATGGAAACCTACATAATTAAATAACTCATATTTAATTATGTTTAAAAATGAAATTAGGGTGAGGAAATATTAAATAAAATATTTAATATTTTAAATTGAATATGGGATGGAGAATATTCCATTATTCAAATATTCAAAAATATTCAAACTTTAGAACCAAATGATGATTAAATATAAATAGATTATGACAATTTATTTAATTTAATCAAGCGAAAGATAAAAGGTGAGATGAAGAAGATATTCCATTATTTAAATATTCAAAATATTTAAACTCTAGAATAGGATAATAATTAAATATAAATAAATTATAAAAATTTATTTAATTTAATCAAGCGAAAGGTGGAAATGTTAGTAATTAAATAAAATTATTTATTTAATTTAAGGTAGAAGAATTTTAGAAGATGAACAATATAAATAAATAATTAAATTTATTTATATGTAGATGACTTTAGGGGAATTAATTAACAAATCATATTAATTAATTGATGACCATTTTTAGACGTGAGTTTCCTCTCCAAAATTGCGATTCTTTGCTATTCCTCCATGGGATTTATTTAGGATAGCTTCTCTTTCATGTTCAACTACCACTCTTCTTATTATTTCATCTTTCCCTATGTGATGTAACTCTCCTATCAATGTATAAGGTAAAGACCTCCGCACAAGTGATTCCTTAACCTATGGTGAGATATCAAATGAAAATTCCCCTTTTGATAGGTTAGGATGGCAATATCATGGAGTTCCTCTGGTACCACATTTATTCTAAACAGGTGTGTGCCGGGTAAATCTTTTGGCTAATCTTCCAAATCCTCTCATGTCTTTATCCTTGATAGGTAATCTAGTCCCTAATTATGTTTCCTAGGTTTCACCATTATTTTAAAATCAAATTCCTGAAAAAGGAGTTGCCATCAACATATTCTCCCTGGTATCACCAGTCTATTGAGTAGGTATTTTAGTAGTTCATGGTTGGTGAAGAATGTAAATGGTGTTGATAGCAGGTAATTTCTAAACTTTTGTAGTGCATAGACCATAGCTAATGCTTCTCTTTTAGTGGTGGTATAATTTTTTTCTTCCTTAGATATTTTTCCACTTTCAAATACTATAGGGTGATCTTTATTTCCCTTAGGATGAGCTAATACTGCTCCTATAGAAATTTTTTCTCGTCATCTATGTGGACATGGAAGGGTGTGTTCCAATTCGGGAAAATGAGGATTGGTGGCTCCAATTTTTTTTTTTGAGTTAATCAAACACTTGAATCATTCATCAGTCCATTCAATGCTTTTACTTGATTTTTTTGAGTAGTTCCTCCATAGGGGTAGTTATTCCAACATATCCTTTTATAAATTTATGGTGATCAATATCTAGTATAACCTAGAAAGGTTTTCACTTCATATGGTGTTTTTGGAGGTGGTAGTGTCATTATAAATGAAAAATTCATAGGGTCTACCATCAAACCTTCTTTACATATGATATGACCTAATAATGTGTCATATGGAACCAAAAATACACATTTCTTCAAAGTTAGGGTGATCTTCATGCTTTGACATCTAATAAGCATCACCTTGAGCACTTGGATGTGGTCTTTGACCAATCTATAAATTGTTAGGTCATCTAAATAGACCTCTAGAAGTCATGTGTAAAGTCTTTGAAAGCATTTATCATAATCCTGTTGAATACCACAAGTGCATTTTTCAAGCCAAATAGAATCATTGTATACATGTAGGACCCCCACTCTATTGCAAATGTCATTTCAGGTTGGTCTTCTTCACTTATATTAACTTGGTGATAGCCTAAAAATACATCAATAAATGAGTATATTTCCCTCCTTGCTATTGATTCCAAAATTTCTTCTGTGAATGGTGTTAGAAAAGACTCATGGATGCATGCTTTATTTAGTTCTCTAAAATCAACACAAATCCTTATTTCTCCTTTCTTCTTGTTCTAGATTACCATAGGACTGATCCACTTTGCATCATCCATTGGTTTGATGATCCCAACTTCTAACATTTTGTCTAATTCTGCTTTAACTTTCTTCTTCATGTTAGGGTTTAGTATGTATGGTCTTTTCTTGACTGGCTTGGCCTCTTCTTTTAACTAAATTTTTATAACTCCTAATTCCTCCTTTATACCTTTTAAGTCGGTAAAATGTCTAGGAAAGAGGTCTTCAAAGTCAATTAACATTTTTGCAACTTCCATCACTAATCTGTCATCCCAATAATCTCCTATCTTTGCTAGTTTGGGATCTCCTTCTTTAGCAACATTTTCTTCTTTAAGTTTAATTGGTTGGTTATAGTATTTTTGTGTAGCCTAGGTGGAATATTCTAACTCTATTTCCCCTTGTTGAATTTCTATGTTTATATTATTAACATCCTCCTCATCCTTGTTTAACATCTTCTTTCTAATAAGCTAATATCTTTATCCAACCAATCTATATAATTCCATATACCTTCTAATTGAGGAGGTGGTTTAAAAGTTTTTGGTACTGATGTTTCTTGAATTTCCTTTGGTCTAAATATGATCTCCTTCATTTTGATTAGTGAAAATTATGTATGTTTGTGTTTTCATTTTGAAATGAAAAGGTGTGAATAAATTCTTTTGTCAGTTTTTCCCAATTATTGGTTTCTCTTCTTTGTTCTTGGTTGATGTACCAAGTTTGTGCCACCGATGTGAGTGTCTAGTAAAATAGTTGTATGTATATTTGATCATCATATTCATTGTTGTCTTTCCATGTAATAATGAAAATAGTAAGGTGTTCCTCTAGTGGTATTTCTCCATGTTATATTTTTGTATTTCCTTATATTCCCCTTCCTCCGCTAGGTACCTTGTCTTGATCAAAATTTTGAATATTGGCCAATGCGTTGGTGCAAGGGAACCTTTGGTGTCAAGTGCACCCTTGGTTCTATGTAGTGGATTTTTTGGTTTTTGGTCATATGAGAGTTGATTTCATGTAATAAGGTCCTTTTAGGCCATGCCATGTCATTTGGAGTCATTGTTGAGTCTTTAGGTGCAAGGTAGTGCAAAAATGTAAATGTTGTCAAAGTTGCACAAAATTTGTCAAGCAACTTTTGCAACTTTTTGCAAAAAGGGTAAATTGATGATTTGTTAAGCAATTAAACCAAAATATGGTTAGAGGTAGTTAAAATATGCTTGTAAACATTCAAATAAGCCTTGTAATCTTGAAGGAGAAGGTTGGAATGAGAAGCTTTCTTTGCACGTTGAATTCCTGTGTTTTTCTGCATTTCATTAAATTTTGTCACGTTGTACGGGTTCCTATTGCATCTTACGGATGGAAGGTTGATGGTATGTTGTAGAGAACACTCTTATCTTTCATTTTATTTATTTTTGGTTGAAATCCTTCGAGTTTTGAGGAAGATATCCATGTTTTAGTGAAAATTGGGTTAAACCCTACCTAGGGTTCCAGGAAGCACTAAAAATGCATTTACTCGCATTTCCTCCCTAAAAAAATTGAGAAATATTATACATAACACTGTTTTGATGTATTATAACTTTTTACAAGAGTAGAGGCTTGGATCTTGCATGTGTGAGGAGAAATCTATTGAAAAATGTTGAATAGTCAAAATTTCTCTTGGTGATTGTAACATTGTTTGGCATTTTGGGAAGGTTAAGACAAGTAGAAGATTAATTTCTACATCTAGGAAACCCTTTGGTTTGTCATTTCCATCATGGATTGAAGTATGCACCTTGTTTGCATATGAGACAGTTGACTGTCCCATTGATTGCTTCCACCTTAAGGTCTATTCCAAGCATTTTGAAGTTTCCAAAGCCTTTTAAAAGGTTTGTAGGATCATTTGTTTCACCATTACATGCTATCCACATTGGTTCCATGCTGTTCCACACCATTGAGAGATCTTCCACTCTTGAAATATCAAAAGGTCTGCCATTGTTGAAGAAGTCTACCCTGCCATAGTTACTCATTGAACCCTAAGAAGATGAACCCATTGTTGTGAAATATGGTATGAATCATGTAACTTATACCCCTACTTTGCATCATGTGTCAAATATTCTTTTTGTGCATTTTTACAACATGTAGCATTACAAATAACTGTGTGTTTCAATATGTCCATTCTGATATCCTCAATTTGAAAAATCCTTTCTATCTATATGAGGAATGCCAGTAAGTCCCCAATGGCTGAGTATTTGGGTAATTTGATTTGTGAGATTCCTCACAAAATGTAATTAATATAGAGTGTTTTCAAATATAGGTTCTTTAGTGTCTTGTATTCTTTCACAACTTTTGTGTGGTGCATTATTTGTAAATGTGGTAGAATGCAAAGCATTCTTTGATGATTTCCTAATCATAAAGATTATGCGAAAGCTAGTGACTCTCTTGGAATGGAGTTTTGGTTCTTCTTGCATCCAAGCATCTAGCACATCCTCATTGTTTTTGTTGTATGTGGTGCTCTCAGTTTCAAGTTCCCTTTATGAATTTGGATTGTTTCTAGATTTTTGTTTTGTGGTAGCTTTGAAATTGTATATAGGTTCTTATTGTTAGTCATTATACTCCTTTGGGTTTATCTCCTCTATGTATGTTTCATTTGGGTTTTTTCCGAGGGGGATATGGACTATCCTGTTTGTATTAGAAAATGATATATCCTCTTTGTGGGAGTATATGATTCCATTGGCATTCACAAACCATCTAAGTCCTAGGAGGGTATTAAATGAGTCAAAGGTTTCTTTAATTGAAACAACGTCAAAGTCCACTATTTATTTTACTCCTTTTATGTTAACTTCCACCTATTTCCATGTACCCAGTGTTTTCATTCCAGTTCCATCTGCTATATTTATGTTGTATGGTGCTTTTTGCAATTTTATTTCCCTATCTATTCCCATATTGGTTTTGGTAACATGTTGATATTAACTCCTAGGTCCACCATTACATTTGTTATCTTTCTATGATCTATATTTACTGTGATCATGATTGGGAAATTTTTTCCATTGTGTCTATCTTCTTTATTTATAGTTTTAATCTGTGGTACTTTTCCTTGTTTATTCTAGTATTTACAAAATTGTTGGAGTTTATTTAGTACTTGTTAGATTATTTATCCATTTTTATTAGCTGCTTGTGTATTCCTACTTCTTGGCTAGAGAAATACTGCTCTGTTTCCTCCTCTCTATGTTTTGTGACCACTTGTCTTGTTTCGTCTGCTATTTGGTCATGTTCTTTCTTAGTAGGGTGGAAGCCCTCCTCATCTATGGAAGTTTATTCTTATGTTATGTTTTTATTGTTTGCATCGATGTTAGTTCCTTGCGTTGTTATTACCGCGACTTTGTTGATGTTAGGGGCATCTCTGTCAGAGTTACTAGTCTCCAAATTTTCTTCCTCTGTGTTTGTGGGTTATTTTGCTACCTTCCTTACTAGTCTTGCCCCTCTATTTTGATTTAGGTTTTGTAGTTCATCGTTTTTTGATTATGGAGCCATATTCCTATAGTAGGTCTTGTATCTGTCATAGTTAAACACATCATGGTTTGTGCTACCACATAATCCATAGGGTTTCTTTATGTCTCCCCAAAACTTTTTCAGAAAGTGTCTTGGTTTATCACATTTAAAGAATGTGACATCATTAAGCCTTCTCCTACCTCTACCTCAACTTATGTCTCCACGAGATTGGTCTCTATCACTATAAGTATCGTGGTTTGATTGATTTTGTATTGCATTAATATTTTTATGATTCTTCCATGGTGATATCTTATATCCATGATCTTATTTGTATAATGTTCCTAAAAACCCTTTAACATATGCCATTGTTTGTTGATATTTATTACTTGTTGTGGTAGAATATTCTCTTAATCAAAATAATTGTGATGGAAAGTTGTCAGTGTCATGGTCATCCCATTCTCCACAAGTACCACAATAGACTGAGTTTATCTTTTTAGGTATTGTTCATAGGTCCACTCATAGCACATTGGCTTTATTTTCCTCTACTTCTTTGGGGAACTCATTTCTAATGTGGCCTCCTCTACCATAGTAAGTACACCAAATATTGGGTCTTGGTGCATACATTTCTCATTTTTCCATTATATCTTGTTGGATTCTCAATTGTTCTACTCCTAATCTAAGTTTCTCCAATTCCTTGTTCTCTCTTTCCTTATCTTGCTTGCGCTAGGATTGGTTTTCAATCCAACATGCAAATATAATTAATTCTGAATATGTATTGAAGTGTCATCCATCTAGTGTTATTCTAATTTTCGATATGATTCTAGATATGAACCATTCGATCTTTTGTTTGCCAGTTAAGGGCTCTTCTAGTCTTCTAGTGTCTTCTTTGATTTTCTCATCCTCATTTTGTACTAGTTCCCAGAGTTTATTGACCCCCTCTGTAGGTAAGTCTGGGGTGTCAAAATTGACTAAGAAATCTTGTTTGTTTCCCAATCGCTGTCATTGTTAGGGTGATTTTTTGGTACCATTTCAAAGTATCTCTGCGAAGTGATCCAACAAAGTCAAATAAATTTGTGTCATCTTTATTTATGCACTATCATTGCCACATAGATTCTAAGATGAATACATGTTCTATCACTTTACTTGTGTCTTTTCCAAACATAAGCAATTTTATGGAACTATTCATGTTTGGGTCTTCTTCTAAATCACTATCTGTATATCCTATGTTAAAGTTGTATGCACTCAATATGTCTATATTGTTTTCCTTTCCTTGTTGTTCTCCTATGTTTTTCTCCTCTATGCTGTGTTGTACTTCTTCTGCAAAAATCCTCCATTCTTTTAATGACATTAAGGGTGACTTTTGGTCTGAGGGTTGTGTATGTTCAAAGCGTCTTTCCATTATTGGAGATCATTTTTTTAGTGAGTGTCATTTGGTTATTTGATAATGTCATTTTGTATAGGAGTTTCCATTGGTAACCACTCTTCATTTATCCTTAATTGAATAGTCCTCCATATTAGATTAGTAGTTGGTGTTTTGTTTAGGCCAGGTGTCATAATTCTTACTTTTGCTTGCTCCATTTCTCTTCTGGCATTCCCATAATTTTCAATTTCTCTTTCTAGGTTTTGCATGATTTGGTTAATTTTCTCCATGATAGAACCTATTTATGGGATCCTTTCTATACTTTCTTCAGCAACACCCATGATGGCACACTCTTCTCTTTCTTATCCGACAACACCCACAGTGGCGTGCTCAACAACAAACTCAATGGCACACTATACCTCTTCATTTTTATTTCTTTCTTAAAATTCTAAGTTTTGTTCTCTTTCCTTCTTTTCTACTTCTTCCATTCTTTTGTGATATCTTTCTTGCCTTTCTTGAATTTTTTTCAACCTCCTTTCTTTCACATTCATCTCCATTTCCAACTTAATTCTTTCAATTATCTTTCTTTTCTTTTTGTTATCTCCAATTCCCATGGGTCTTTTTGGTCTGAACTTCCATTAATCCTTATATATTTCATGGGTGGTTTCATTTTTGAACAGTTACATCTTTTGATGGGTCTTTTTAGATCCCTCTTTCCATTTGTCATCCCTTGAGTGCCTACCCCCTCTTATAGAGGTAGTACCTAAGAGAAGTCTGTGCATAAAAAAAACTTGAGCTATGTTTGTCCTTTTCTTTTTTTAACTCCAAATTTCTTCACTTTCCTCTCTAGGGTCTCGACAATGGAACCAATGTTAGTGAGAGGAAATGGGAAAACTATAGTACGAAGATCTTTATCCTAGTATCCTTTATATAGTCAATTTATACCCTAGAGGGTGAAGTGGTAGAACCGAGTAAGTGCAGTAAAGAACTCTATCTAACAGTAGCATACATATAACTTAAACATAAACAATAATCTTCCATAATACACATATCCATTAAATCCTTATAACTCCATATACTATATATTCATATAGTCATTAAATAAGCAGGTATTAGTCTCTGCTTTTTGTTATAGTTCTTCTATCTCTATCTACGATGCTCTCCTATTATATTATCTATTACATTTATATAGCAATGTTTAGTCTTTTATAGAGACGTGACCCTTATAGGACACCCTTTAACCTATCTCCCTTGTCAACTAGGTGCTTCACACATGATTTGTAGTGGGTTGCGGTAGGTTCTGTTCTATGCTATGTACCCTATCAACAAGTACCCATCCAACATGAACACCTTCTCACTACACATGACCACAAGGTAAAGGAACAAAACCACCATGCAAGAGGATACACACATATTGTCAAACAAGTGATCCAATTTACCAAAACATAAGAAAATCCATAAATATACACAATCATGAGCTTCCAATGGCCAACATAGATCACACTAACAATATTTGTGGCTTCCAATCTCACATATCTGCAAAATAATTTAACTCATGGAACATTCAATGCAGCCCCAAAATCCATCTAACAATTGTCAATTCCTTCTAACAAATTCCCACAAGCTTTCCAAACTAAGAATTTTTAAAAAAGGAATACCCAAAACCTAGTTAACCATCGAGTTTGATACCAAATGATGAGAAATATACAAGTTCTAATACCAATTGGGAAAATTAAGCTCTATCCAAATATGACTTCAATGGATGAGATACAAGGCTTGAACTACTAAAACAAGAAAATCTAAAACTTATATGCAAATATAAAATTAATTTTCCAAGTAATATGGAATTACCATGATGAGATCCATCTTCTTATGACACTAAAAATCAACCAACATATCATGCTTAATAACACCACCCTATGTGAACTTATAACAATTATAAATAAACAATAACATCACCATAGGATAGAAAGAATGAGGCACAAATAAAAAACACAAGAGCATCACATAACACAAGATTTACATGGAGAAACCCTTGCGGGAAAAAACTCCACCAAGAAGAGAGACCAAGAATGCATTATCTTCAAATAATTGAGATTAAAATATAATCATTTCTATTCTCCTCTTTTCCTCTGACATGACAACACCTGTGTATCTATAAGCAACCTCTTTATGCCTCAACTTATCCTTGTTCCTACAAAGTAACTCTACATTCAATTGTTCCTCATGATTTCTACATCCAAGGAGTTGACTTTATGGACTTGTGAAGAGGTTTGAAGCCCCAAACATGGTTCCCAAAGATGAATTCCAAATGTCCCCAACCCTTGGATTACCTTCTCAAAATACAAAAGGATGCCTATTTTGGCTCCAATACTTTCCCTCAAACTTGGGCACCCAAACTTGAAAATTAAACATTATACATTAGATGCAATAAATGATGGTATACCAAGAGACACCTATTGACTCTTTCCAAGTACCCACTTGGAGAATACCAAGTCACTCATTTATCCAAGTTTATTATCTTTTATCATCCCATTCTAGGCATCCACATGTGGGGAAAACAATATTAAATATTTATGCCCACAAGTCACCTTTACCAAAGCTAGTGGAACCCACCAACCCTTATGAATGTAATGCAAATAATGGTGAGAACAAATATTACAAAATATTATCCCAATACACCCTAAGTGCCTAGGGACACTTTCCAAGGATGTTGGAACCATACAATATGGCATAGGAATTACAAGGTATATGACACCTTAATCCTAACATTAAATGTTGTCCTTTTGTTGAAATCTATAAATTGAAAGTTGTGAATTGATTTATATGGATTAAGTATGCAAACTTAACATTTATTATCATTATTTATGAGTATACTATTATGATTATGGGCGAATTCATTTATTAGCTTTAATTAGATTCTCCGAAAGGGTTTTAGGCTTGGGAATTAACAAATGAAGAAGACCTTTGGTTCCTAAATCACGTTGTACAGTGAGTGGATTAGGGAACATGTTGGATATGGAGTAGCCTTCTTGTTGTACTATTGTAGTAAATGTCATTGCCTTGGAATTATATTATTGAACTAATACTAGTATGGGCTTATCTTCTAGATATGATTTTATCCATCTTGTAGAATGTCAAAGTATCATAACAAGATGATTGGGATATTTTATAATGTAAACACGACTTGCCATTGTTTTTGAGCTTAAGTGCATTACTTTGATTGATTTATGTCCCTATACTATGTTTGTACCAATGCAATTTTTTGTTAGATATATGATGCATAAGCATATAAATATGCTAACTTGTCAGTGATTCACATAGTGAACTAGATTCCATCATACAATTTGGCCACATATTGCTAGATCTTTTGTGATGGATTGGGATCCTCCAATGGAGTAGCACGCGAAAGCTTGATATTTTGTGGTAGGGTGGATATCACATTGATGATGTTTCTCTCTTCCACTTCAAGTTATGTAAAAGGAAATGGCAAACACTTTGTAATGCAAATGATGATCTATTGTTAGTCTTGTGTCCTATTGATTGAGATGAGTAGAAGTCTCCTACTTATTTGCTTATATTTTTCATTTACAATACTATAGCTTTGAATTGTTATGAAAAATATGGTTGCTATAACTAAATTGTTGGGTACATGTCATCAATCTAGTTCAAGATCTGTGTACTTGCAATATATAATGATTTGAGTTTTATAGTAATACCAAGTATTGTAAATGGTTTTATGTTAATGATAATGTTTGTAGAATCATTTTAAGTGTTAGAAAGGGAAAAAAATAGTCAAAGTGTTTGACTCCTATGACTCTAATTACATTTAATTTACTCATTAATTATCATAATTTGTTAGTAATTATTGGGTACATGTTAAAAAACCCAATGCATGTATCCCAGAGTGAAAGCACTCATTTCATAATATTGAGGCAATCAGATTTTGCATTGCATTAGAAATATTCTTCAACATTATTCCCATTGATAAATGCTTTATCCTTTGCATTTAATTTTAGAAATGATGTTTTTGATTATCTATCTCTAATTATTGATTATTAATTTATCTACGCCAATTTTTGTTTGAATGTGTACATTGATTTAATTATCTTCAATTAACATTAAAAAAAATATTTTTCCTTAATAATAATATAAACAATAAATTTACAAATATAAAGAAATATTGATAAATTATAATATATCACTTTTTTAAAATTTCGAAACAATTTATAATACTTTACATCTTTTTATGAAATCATTTTATAGCTGAGGCTTTTGTCTCTCCATCCCACCTCAAGAGCATTCCAATTAAAATGACTATTACAACCATGAAAAATAAATTTAATGCATCCATACAATAAATTAAGACTTTAGTTGGATTTTCAACATTAATCATTTATAGGTATATGTTTATTCAGTACATAAACAACAGAACTGTTATTTTTATGATCCAAACCCATGAATCAAACTTAAAACCATCTAATGCTTACCACTTAGCTACTGATTCCTTTGCAGTGAGGGATGTAGATTGTTTTTCCAGTGATCCAAATCTATGGCATGCAACACAGTCCATAGAAAGTAGTGATGAAGTCCTGTACCTGTCTTCCCCTCCCATAATTGGCATTGATACCCCTCTCTTCACAGGGCTTACATAGCCTGGCCTATAAGTCTTACCCAAAATACCTTCAACATCACTAGACAAATTAAAGAATTTAAATTGCACATCCAAGTGCACAAAACAATCATCATGAGGAATTTGATAATTATGCACACGGCTATCTTGTTCAGTGATTGGCCCTGCCTTCACATTTATCTCTGCCTTTCCTGCCACATAAATGACTGCACTATTGCTTTTAGAAGTTCGTTCTATTCTTACTAGCCCATCAAGTGATCTCCACTCAGCCACATGAGTTTCTTCAAGTGTGATATGGTTGTTGTCAAATGAGAAAGAGAGGTGATCAACATTGTCATTCCATGTGGAGGCCTTGATAGAGGTGATTGTGAGGGTATGTGAGGGGATGAGTATGGCAAGAGAATCTATCCATGTGTAGTCGCGTGGCCTGCCAAATGGGCGCGTGCCGATTAGGTGGCCATTGATGTGGAATGCTGGATCATGGACAAGGGAGTAGGTTTTTCCTTTTGAGCCATGAAAGTAGAACATGACACCATCACCTCCAATAAAACGAGGGTCATAACATATAGATCCATAGCCGTTGCAGCTAGGCACTCGAACTATTATAAACACATGAAAGAAAACAAGTTAACTTATGACTAATCAAATACTTTGAGAATAGCCATATCAAAAAATGTATGCTACATAGTAAAACAATTAAACAAAATAGTTTTATATAGACATTGTCAATCCGATAGATTTAAACAGTACGCTCTAAGTTTTGATTTGTTTAGGTGCTCCTCTGAAATTACATTAGCTTCTCCAATAGAATCCACCTGAAGAAGCCAAAGCTTAGAATAGACAGTTAAAACTCAAATCTGTCAACCCTGCTCTACTCACAATAAAAAAACGAAATTTTAACTTAACTACCACTAAATCTAATCTCACACATCCACATTTAAGATATCTAAATACATGTTCTGAAAATCAGAACCTCTGAAAAATAATATCAAATTCTCAATACAAAAGCTTCTTTTTGGTGGAGCTATTGGGCATACTTACTTTTACATGTAGCTTCACATTTTGGGCCACAGTCAACAAAACAGGCCTTAGCCTTTGGATCTGCCGGCTTTCTTTGTGGGCACTGTGAGGGACATGTAACAATCTTGCGATAGCATTTGCCTTTATTTAAAGGCAGGCATAGCTCTTTTTCCGCTCTAATTACAGTACTAATCTTCCTGGAAGCCCAAAAACCATAATGGCTGCTACCATAATGGCTCCTAGCATATGCAGTACACTGCATACAGTACACCCATATGTACAACAATATAATGAGATCCAAAGCTGCAGATGCCTTGGCCATTCTTTACTTCTAAATGGGCGTTTTGTTTCTTCTTTGGTTAACACATATAAATAGAGTTGAGCACAGCAGCCTATGCTTTATAATGTGTTTGGTCAACGAATTCCAATGAAGAGAGGCATAACAGCTCAGAGGGTGTCAGATTTTAGGGCTTTTGAAATAAAATACTAGCTCACAGTCTGGCTAATGCTTAAAATGCATTCTATCCGCTTGTAAATAGTTTTCATTATCACACAGAAGTTAACTGAATCACGTGAATCTAATATAAAGTAAGGGTGAAGAGTTATTTTTGTTTACTTCCAAGTTTAATTCAATAGTTTAGTTGGGTTGTTTTTAAGGTTACAAATCTGTATATTTGAACTTGGTGACTAAATTTGTAAATTGACTAAGCTTTAAATTCAGTTTATCACAGAGATATCTAAGGAGGTCCTTGACAAGTACATTCATGGCAAATTGCTTTGAGAATCTTGATAAGAAAGGCTTACTTTCTTTTGCAGTTGGATTTTATAAGCTGATATTGATAATTTTGATTGGATTTCATTAGCTTATACACTTGTTTTTAATAAACAAATACTAAGAAAAGTTGATGATAGAATATTATATATAGTGAGTAGTGTTTCTCCTTTCAAGATATCACTCCTACATGTGCATCACTTCTTTTTTTAATTAGAATAAAAGCTTCAAGTTGGCCACAACTTTTTCAATGAGGTTTCTTTCAACATGGAGTTGTGGATTTTATAGTTAAATCACTGTCTACACACTAAGAAACATGGCAGACACAAGTAGTTTCATCGAAGGGAAAGGGAAAGTTTTTGCTGTTTATTAGTAAAGAATTCATTGTTCAGAAGTAGAGATCAAGTTAATTTGGTCAACGGCTTTTGACTTTTTATTGATAGAGTGACTGTTTTTGTAATTCTTGTATAAAAACAAACTACCTTATATTTTTTTTTGTTATTCATTATAATTAAAATAAGGAAACTCTATACATAAATATTTGCATTGGACTTTCTATTCTTAAACAACTCTATTTTCTTAAAATTTATATCAAATTTTTATTTAATCTTAGTTTTAAAAAATGATTAATCATAAAAAATTTATTTGTTATATATACATCTTTAAACATCTTGAAATTTTTAATGAAATATTATAATTATAAAAGTTGGTTTTTCTTGCTATTGAATCATATCATCTAACTATTAAGTTATACGATTAAATTGTATGATCTGAATATAAGTCTCATTAGCTTTTCAAATATTATGATCATATTGTATTCTAAACATAACTTCCATCTCAAAAGTTAAACATTTAAACTTTCTACAACTAATTTTTTAAAATATATATATATTTTTATAATTTTTTTTGAAGATTTTATATTAAATCCAATCATTTTGTCAACTTATTGATATTGGAAGCACAAATCTACACTTGAGGCTTAAGTGGATATCTCTTCCATTGAAAAACAAGGATGAACGGATATCCATTCTTTCAAAATTGATAGGACCATCCCAATCTCATCTTTATATTGCACCTCCTAAAAACTGAATCTTAACATATGCAAATATGAAATAATCTATTATCATTCTTACCAGTTATATTCAACTAATTAAACTAGAACTATTTAATTAATTATTTTTAATTAAAATTTAATTATATAAAACCTTAAATCTTAAAAGTACTAATAAAATTGTTTTCAAATCACCTTATATAACGTTAAATGAAATGTTATATAACCTCCTTCAAATTTAAACTTATACATTCTCCATGTAATTATGACCATAGATACATCTATCTCACCTGTGCTATCACATAGATTAAGGAGAATTATAATCTAAACCAAGGTGGGATTTACGAACAAATTGTTTATTGAATTTTCCTTGGAGTCTGCAAATTTTATAGTTCAATTTTAGCAGATTATTCTTTAGCAAGTAAGACGTAGTCTCTCAAACAAGCTTCATGTAAAGTAGTGGGAAATAGCATCAACTTTTAAGTTTGTTCCCATTATGTAATTGCATTTATTGCCTGGTTGGGCACAGAGCATTATCTGCTCACGTATAACAAGGCAGGCTTTTGCCGTTGTCAAATGATAAATCTTTGAATATTCCTAAGTTTCTGACTTTGCATATGCATTTGATTTTAGTAATGTTTCGATTGGTTTTGATATATATATATATATATTTTATAGATATTTTAGGTTGGTACAATCAAGTTAAAATTATTGTGAAGATACTCTATAGATGGTTGGATGGTAGGATATGGTATTAATGATCTGTAGTGGTTTTATTATTTAGTTTATTTTATGTTTTGAAGGATGATATGTTCTTTATTTAGAGATATGGTATTATATGTATATAGATGGATGGGGATGTCACTATGTGGCACACATTCTTTAAGTTAGTTATATCGGATAATGAATTATATAAGGTAATTAGGAGGTCTATATGGGGTTTGATGGTTTTTCTCCTCCATTATGTTAGTAGGGTAAGGTCTTTATAAAGAAGGTGAATATCATTGTAAGGATATGTGGTGAGTGTGTCTTAGTTTCATTATTATATATGTGGATCATATCATTAGATTAAATGTATAGTCATATGCTACTACAATACTTGAGGACTCGATATCAAGCTCTAGATCAAATGAGTCTAATCTTACATAGAGATCATGGAAGGTATCAATGTGGGCTTGAATTAATTGGTCATATCTATACTGTAGTTGTGACCATTGCATATAGTGATTATCATAAAAAAATTCAAGATAGTGTTCATCATTAAAGGCTTCCTAATTTTCCTCTCGTCTAGTCTTCCTTCCAAAGAGCATGATCTTACCACTAGTTCTTGACAAGTGAGGAAAATCTTGGAAATGTAAGCTTAATCTTGTCTTTGTCAATAAATTCATTCATGATGATTCTAATTGAACTATATAATTCTATATATATATAGTCATAAATTTGGGGGACCTCATCCTTGACATTAATGTATTACCTTAATGTGAATAATCCAAATCTACAAGTGTAGCATCCCAACAAGGGAAAAAATTTCACAAACACACAAGTCCAACGAGTTTGGATCATGAAGTCACCATCATGAATGCCAACAACTTCAACACAAAGGTTCAGACTTGCGAGCACAATAGATTGACGAGGAGACAATGCCTATGATCATAATGATCCAATGGAGGTTTAAAACTTGATAGCTACAACAAGAATGCCATGATTTAACCATCACACTATTCCATGAATGCCAGATTTAATATTTTATTTTTAAGAATAATAATTTTACTAAGATTTTTGGTGGTTTTCTTCATATAAAAGAGGATTTTAGATATAGGACAAACAGATCTTAAATAATAATTTACACATTTGAGATCTAAATATAAATAAATTTAATATCGAACTAGAATGACAACATAAATATTTTTATTATATATCAATAAAAAGTGATGCAAGAGCATCCTAGGCAAATGCGTAATCCTGCGTCAACCAAAAAAATTGTTCATTTCAAGTTTGTTTTAGTTTTTGCATTGATCTCAGAATGCAATTCAATTTGGTTTTGGTGGGTGATTTGATGAAGATTGGTTGAAATTGTTGACATTAATTGTCAAAATGTCATACAACAATTTTTACATTGTTTGAGTATTCTTTTGTTGCAATATTTGACAGATTTAATTCTGTGGTCGACTATGTTTTAGACAGTTTCTTTTCCATGAGTTTGTTAGGAAAAAGAAGGTGTATCATTCTTTGATTTTTCCCATAGTGTCGATTTTTCTAAATATTGAATGTTGCTAATTTTCTCACATTGTCTTGTGAGTTACAACTTGTAGTTTCTATAGTTTGGATGAAGGAATTTTCTATTGTGTTGATTTTTGGTAGTCGATTTAGAAATTTCCAATTTTTGCATTGTAAGCTCTATAAATATGATTTTCTGCTTAAGGAGTTGAGAGAAGAGATTGAATTCATAGAGATTATGCTGCCGTATTTTCTCCAGATGGAACATGATGTAAATCTCCATGTAAAGGCTTAGAGCTTGCAATTGTATTGTAACTGTGTATTTTGTTGCTGAATAATACAATGGATCTATGCTTTTGGAGGGTGGGGTTTTTTACCCAAAAGGGTTTTCCCCATGTAAATCTTTGTGTTCATGTCTTTTGCTTAATATTTTATGTTTAATGATTATGTCTATTGAATCTATTTAATGCATGTTGTTGAAATTGATTAAAATTGCATGAGCTTTCCTCTAAGGATTAATGGTGGGAAATAAACTATGTCTGATTCCGCTTTATGACATAGTAGTATGTGTTTTTGAGGTTGTTTGAAGAAATGAATGTTTACTGAAGGCACCTACCGATTTTAGATGTTCATTCTGGGATGAATCAATCTCCCTTCAATTGGTTTCAGAGCTTTCTTCTGGGATTTTATTTTTTCTTGCATGTGCAGGTTTGTGAGTTGCATGTACTTGCATGGACTTGCATGTGGCTTGCATGTGCTTGTATGTTGATGCATGTAAGAATTCCTAGTGTTTAAGGTTCTGGGTATTCCTTTTGTTAAGATTTCTTAGCTTGGAAAGCTTAAGGAAGTTTGAAGGAATTGACTGAAGATTGATCCTTTGGTGAGTCGAAGTTCTTGCTTTTTTATTTTAGTTTCAGGAGACAACACACGAAGGATGGTGAAGATGGATAAAATGGAGTTGGTCATATTGAAATGATGTGATCTGAAGCTCCTAGTTAATGGTGGAATAATCCTAATGCATGGGATATGTTTTTTATGCTTTGTAGTTGTGTTGCAACAAAGCTTTCATATTGGGTGTCTGTGATAGAGGATCCCTGGTGATATGGAGAAGCTTGGGTTGTTTTTCAGCTATGGAGTAATGTGCTTATGCTGGGTTTTTTTTCCTGGTATTGGAATCATTTCTTTTGTTACCCTGATTGCATGTAGGCTATGGAGTCAATCATTGGATGATCTGGAAGCTTCTACAATAGTGTCTCCCTCTAATGCATGTGCATGTTGGTGGTTGTGGAGTTGGCCTGAAATGGGCTTGGAGTTCCTGAACTACTTTTTTCTTTTATGGATGCTTTGTACTTGCATGGCTTTGATTCATGTTCCTTGGATCTGAGGGTTTTATAGATTTTCCTAAAAATCTATGGTTATGCTCATTGTGATAATCATTATTTTGGTTTAACCATTATGGTGCTTTTTAGACTTTTGAGTCTTCCAGATGTGAAGTGGGTGTGGATGCGCATGGGTGTTTTTCAAACACAGACTTGGTTTTGCAGGTTTTACATGGTCAAGGAAAACTTGTGGTTTTGTGGAGCTGCAGTTAAGCTATTTTCTAGACCCTAGCTTTTGAGGTGTTACTTGATGAGATAGTTGCAGTTTTGCATGCATGCTTCGTGCATGGTGCTGAGGAGGTGAGATGATTTCTCTGCATGGGAGTGTTGGTATGTGATTAGTCACTCAACATTCTTGTGTAATGCTTGGTGGATTCCTTGACTATGGTGCTCGTTGAGGACATGATTGGAAAAATGGATTTGGGCTTGATCTAGTGCTTGAGTCATGTTGTCTACAAAATTATTCTCTTTAAAATCTCAAATTTACAATTTCCAGTGTGATAGTGGGTTTGCATGATACATTGTTTGGATCTATGAGTTGTGCAATGTTGTGGGCTGTCTTTACCTACATGATTGCATAGATGACTTGGAAGTGGACTATCTATATCCATGAGGTTTGATTCTGTGTTGATGTAGACTTGTTAGTTGGCCTTGTCTGTGGTCACTTGTGCATTGGTCTAGTTGCTTTGAGATGAGAGGATGGATGATATGAGAGTACTTGGATAGTTAGTGTTGGATTCCAGTAGCATGGTGTATTTCCTTGATTTGGAGATCTTGGTTTCACTTGGTGTGATCGATAATACACTTGTATATGTGTGGAATTGGATGATTTTTAGATTTAGGAGATGGTGTGTCATGTGCTTGGAAATCTTGGTACCATGGTTCAATGAGAGTTTTAGCAGTGACTGTGTATTCATCACTATGTGGTGAATGATCTTCTATAGTGATGCAAATGTTTCAGAGGGAATCTTAGATCCTGTTGCTGCAGAAGGGTTTCTTCACATTTGCATGTGAACACTATTTGAGGATGTGTAGCATCTCGGAACCATGGAGGACTCTTGTGGTCTTTGGGTTGAGGTGTTAGTGGTGCTTGATAGATGATGTTGGTTTAGAGTTTGTTTGTTTTATGTCATGGTATACTCTTGATTGCACATTAGAGTTTTAGCATGATACATTGCTCTTAAGACCATGGTATGTTCACTTGGAGCATGTGATCTCCTAAGGGGGATGGTAAGATCATGATGTCATGATAAGTTCCTGATTCATATGATTGGAGCTTTGATAGTGGTCTATTGATTCTTTGTGTTTTGGGTGCATTGGTCATATGTTTGGGAACTTCATGATAGTGCAGTGATGTATTTGGAGTTTAACATGAGATGATTATTTTCTAGTGCTCATGGATACATGGATAATGAGGTGAGGATGTATTCATCTTGAGATGAGAGAATTATTGTTGAGATGGTTACTCCTGATGAGGTTTCAACAAAAAATTTGAGGAGCCTACACCTTGGTTGGATGTGAGTTCAACAAAGACCTATGAGGAGATTGCTCTTGGAGGAGCCATGATGGATTGTATATCTTGGAGGAGCATTCCCATTCCCCACTCTTGGTCTACTTTGAGGCTTATCACTTGAGAGGTATTGGCTATTGTTTCTCTTAGGTGCTTTGTGCTTTCTTTCATAGACATGGATCTTGAGCTGCTATTAGATAGTTCTGGAGGATTCATTGTGAGAGATGGATAGCATGTTTATCTCCTTGGGTTTGCATTTTCATTTATGATAATAATAGGGAATGGTAGTGGGATGATTTCTTGAGATGGGAAATGGAGTAGTTGGATCTTCTTTGAGAAGCTTACATCCATGTAGATACATGATGCATATGTTATGTTTGGTCTCTTGAGGTTGAATGGGTTTAGATGTTGTTATGGATTTTATCTTGAGGTTGTGAAGGAGATCTTACTTGGCACAACTGGAATTTAGAGGTGTATGTAGAAGGGCATGCTACATGTTTATGATTTGAAAATATTTGTGGATGATCCTTGGTACTACGTGGCTACACTTTCTATGTGATGTGATTGGTAGACTTAGTATGCCTTTGATTGTTTTGGATTTGGCATTACCCATGTAGTGAGAGTTCTTGGATGTGTTTGGTATTTTTTGAATGTTTGGCACATGGAGCTTGTATTTGTAGTTGATGGGTTGGCTATGTAAGTGGCACGAGCTTGCTGATGTGGATACCTTCTAGGTATGAGTGATTGAATGGATTAGCACTGGTTGTGGGTGCTATTTTTAGTTGCGTGGGTTGGTTAGTTGGATGGGAGAAATCAATTTCTTGGTTGTTGTTCTATCTTGATTTTTGGAGGATGACTTCATGGTTGTGTTTGGGTTGGGGGCTTTGAAGTTGATGTTGTCGATGCTTTTGTATATCTTGTGAGCACAATGGAGTGGTGGCAATATCCTGTAGCCTTTGCTATCAGTTGGATTTGATGCTTGTGTTCTTTGGACTTGTGCAAATACACCATGGCTTGTTCCTTTCCTTTGGAGGATGATAGGAACTATTGCCTGAGATGGTGGACATCTTGGATGTTGTTGTAGGTGTCTTGGTTGGAGCACGAAAGCATTGTTCAAGATTCTTGTGATTGTATGTATGACCGTGATGATGTATTTTCATCAGTCGACTCTTAGTAGTTAAATCCTATTACTTTCATGGGCTCTTCAAAGGTGTTCGACAGGTGGGAGAATGTTAGGAAAAAGATGTCTCAACCTTTGATTTTTTTGATAGCGCTGATTTTTCTAAATATTGAATGTTGCTAATTTTCTCACTTTGTCTTGTGAGTCACAACTTGCAGTTTCTATTTGGATGAGGAGTCAAGTTGGAAAGTTTTTTTTACAGGTGGAGTTGTGCATGAAGACATTTTCTATTTTTGTGTTGATTTTTGGCAGTTGATTTAGAAATTTCTAATTTTTGCATTGTAAGCTCTATAAATATGATTTTCTACTTGAGGAGTTGAGACAGGAGAGATTGAATTCACAAGGGTTATGCTGTTGGATTTTCTCTAGATGGAACAAGATGTAAATCCCCATGTAAAGGATTAGAGCTTGCAATTGTATTGTAACTGTGTATTTTGTTGTTGAATAATACAATGGATCTATGCTTTTGGAGGGTGGGGTTTTTTACCCAAAAGGGTTTTCCCCACGCAAATCTTTGTATTCATATCTTTTGCTTAATCTTTCATGTTTAATGATTCTGTCTATTGAATCTGTTTAATGCATGTTGTTGAAACTGGTTAAAATTGCATGAGCTTTCCTCTAAGGATTAATGGCGGGAAATAAACTATGTCTGATTCCACTTTATGACATAGTAGTACATGTTTTTGAGGTTGTTTGAAGAAATGAATGTTTACCGAAGGCACCTATTGATTTCAGATGTTCGGTCGAATCAATTTCCCTTCAGAGTTGAATGCAAATTTGATCAAATGAATGCATAGTTAAATGGAATAATTATCCTTCAATTGAATTGGCATAATCAATGTCAAAGGTTCTAGCCGTAAATGAAAAAAAATGAAAGTAATTTTCTAGAATATGAATGGTTGCATACCAAAGATGGAATTTAAAAGACAAAAAAGAAAAGAGTGAAATAAACTAAAATTCAAATTTGGATACCAAAGGCCACATAGGAGTGAAGGGTGCAAGAATGATTTAAAAACAAAATAAAAATCAGACATTAACTGGGGTGCCTCAACCACAAGAAAACAATAGGGAAGATTGGTGGTTGCAACAACTTAATAATTTGTAGTTTTTTTTTGTGATAAAATTACCATGTATGAATAAGAATAAGGGTTGCGAACAAAGGTGTGGAGGTTGTCTCATTTGAAAAATTATTAATTGCAAGTTGAAACCCATGTTAAGGGAGAAATTGCACCACGAGAGGAGGGGGTAGCTGCAAAGCGAAGTCATGTTTGAAAATTCCAGAGGTTGCAAAGGGAAAAGGTGGGGGTTGCGTAGTGGGAGATAATGGATTGCAAGCAATCTAAAGGAGGGACTACACAGAATTGAGATGTTGGACATTGTAAATATTTGAAATTCACACAAAGAATAAAAGATGAATGAAAATTTAAATCTATGAGGAAAGATAGTGCACCATAGAAAAGAGAATTGAGGCATGTGAGGATGGAATCCAAATAAAGGATAGGAAGCTGCATAGTGGAAGGAAGAGGGTGTATGCAAAGTAAGAAGGAACAAAGGGTTGATAATTGCAAGCCAAAATTAAACTTGGTATGCAAAGTAAGAAGGAACAAAGGGTTGATAATTGCAAGCCAAAATTAAACTTGGAACTTGTAATTTCCTATAAAGGAAAATGGGAAATGAGGAAAGATAGTGCACCATAGAAAAGAGAATTAAGGTGTGAGGATGGAATCCAAAGAAAGGATAGGAAGCTGCATAGTGGAAGGAAGAGGGTGTATGCAAAGTAAGAAGGAACAAAGGGTTGATAATTGCAAGCCAAAATTAAACTTGGAACTTGTAATTGCCTATAAATTATAATGGTGGAATTGATTAAATGATTGAATTTTTGATAGTATTTTAATTTGAGTGTTAATAGAATTTGAATTCATGTGAAATTTTGAGTTTGTATATATTTAATTGCAAGAATTGAAATGAGATTCAATTGAAAAATGAAATTGTTGAATTGAATTATCGTATGACAACGAATAGGGGAATTATGAAATTAGTTTGGGAGTTGTGTTTAATTGTGTCCGTGTCAATTGGTATCAGAGTCTCAATTTTTGAGTGCATAAGTAAATCGCTGAACATGAGACATCTTATACCAGGATCGGTGGGTAGAGTTGAAAAAAGAAGACGGTAGATAATAAGTGTGTGAGGGTTGTTGTAGGTGTGTGAGGAGTCCTAAGTAGCGAGAGAGATTGACGTTGTGAAGAATGTGAGTTGAGGTGAGATTGTAACAGACAATAGGGATGGGTCATGAGGAGACCCACAAGGATATTGTTTTGGGAAAAATATTGGGAGAGGGTAAAGAATGAGAAGTTTGAGAAGATGGGATAGATGGTCCGTGAGGAAGTAGAAAATATCTGTTAAGAATTAGTGTTCACATGGATTATTAAACTGGTATTATAAGTGTAATAGATATTAAGTTGTTGAGAAACAACTTAATATAATTATTATTGTGGTTTGTTAGAAAATTATGTATAGGAAAAATATATGAGAGATTGTAGGTATATTAGTTGTAAGAACAACTCATATTATTAGGGAGTGGTTCCTAAATTATAGAAGATTAAAATCCTATATAAATGTGTAATATGTGTTGAACGGGGATGATGAAAATAAAATAATATTTTTCTGTGTAGTTTGAAATTCAATATGGTATCAGAGCCTAATTGATTTTGTGCCTATTATTTAGTGATGAGGAGAGAATAGAGGAAGTCAATATTGTGTTAGTGGAGGAACTTTGTGAATAGGAAAAATAAGCCAATTGAAGGTGGATTTGGAGGCCAAGTTCATACAAGGGGTAAATTGTGTGTGTTGAAACACTATTGAAGGGTCAATTTGAGGGTCATGGATCAATCTATACACATAAAGAATCTCTGAGTGTAGTTCGATCTATGTTGAGGATGTAGGTGAATCCAAATTTTGTTTGAACAAAGACGAAGAGAATAGAAGCACACTTAGGCACTTATATTCACACATATGTGGGTATTTCTGATTTCCTTGGCCATTGATTGTCAGGACACCACCCCTCAAGAAAAATTCAAACCTTGTTGATTCCCCTTTAACAAAATCATAGTGATGCCATGCAAAGCTAGAGGATGGTAGAATAACTCTAAGATTTTACTAGCTTACACATGATTTTAGATCTCTGAATTAAATCCTATGCCCTTGGTGGTTGCTTTAGTGTGTTGAAATCAACCCCTCAACTCTTTCAGCATATTTATTATAAAAGGAAGTAATGGGAACATGATTCTATGGATTGATTGTTTCCATTACAGGATACAAACTAAATTACCAAGAAATGGATTATATAATGTTTAGACCTTTGTTAAAAGATGAAACCAATAATCATGAGGATTCTTTGAGGAAATAGTAGGATGGAATTGAGATTGTTTAATGTAAAATATAGTACACCCTAAGGAAAGGCAAATTAGAGCCAACATATATAGATTTCCAAGGCATGAAGGGAATGGAGGATCTATACTTTATAGTGTGGTAATAAATATTCCCAAAATTCAATTGCTCTCATGGCATGGAACACATACTTAGTTTAGAGTGCCCATGGGTCATTATGCTCCAAGTCAAGAAGTTGGCATTTCTTTTGGTTTGTGCTTTTTAAGCACAATAAGGTGTTTAAGGCCATTTTAGGGTTGGTTGAGGTCAGTTTAAGTCTTTTTAGACACTAATTAATGCAATTATGTAAGTTGCTCAGATATTGTCTTAAATAGAATTTTGCATTTGTTGGAGGATGATTTTGGTGTTGGCTCAATACAAAACATTTTTTTTGCATTTTCTAGCATTCTCCTACTATTATCTTGCATGTTACATGATTGCATAGTCTTGTAGTGGTTTGAAACCAACTGGGGATGAAAGCACATTGAATCTACTTTCCATTGTATTTTGTTGCATCCAATTTCATTTTGAATTAAGGAAGTTATAGTGAATTCTTCCTAGATTGGTCCAAACCCTGGGGTAGGGTAACCAATGGGCAAGAAAAATGTGTATCTCTCCACTCCACCAATAGAAAGTTACCAAACTTGGTGGAATGGATTATTTACACATGTACTACAATTCTTCAAGGTTGCAGAGGTGGGTGTGGAAGTTTGCAGTGTGAAGATGCCCTAATAGTCTGGTGTCACTATGTATTAGACCTAAAAAACCCTATAAGCTTAGAGGATTTGTTGCAAGGGCCATTTTCAGATGGACCATGAGGAGGGGGAAATTTATTGAGGCTATATGAGGTGTGTTGGAAATGTCAGAACAAAAGTAGAGTCCCCTTGAGCCCAAAACCCAATTGTTGCCAAGCTGAATTGCCCTATTAGGCCTAATCAGAAAGATGATAGTTAAAATTTGAGCCATTCCATACAAAGTAACCATACCCCATTTCTGGATATATATTGTAATGGCCAAAAGGGTATCTCAAATTGGTCTCACTTTCTGAATTTCATGTATGCTCCAAAAGTCATGTTCAAAAAGGACTTTTTGAAAGGCTACAAGGATCAATGGCAGTTTGAGAAGGAAAGCCAATAGAATTAATCACTAAGGGTTCTTGTGAGTGGTTGTTGATTGTGTTTGATTATTTTATACCCCTGCTCTGCATCAATGCTGAAAAATAAAGACTTTGTGATAGAAAGTTGGCACGCCCAAACAGTTTAGATTTTAAGTCTACATTTGCAAATTGAGTGTCTATTGATGCTTTTAGATTAAAGTTTTAATAGTTTCATAGTGGTAGTTTGTTATTATAAGCTATTGTTGGTTTAGCATTTTAGAATGTATTATTAGTTCTTCTAGAGATATTTCTTATCATAGTCTAAAATTCTAGTAAAATATTATTTTTCAAGTCAAAGCAAGTCAAAGTTAAGTTGTAACTTTTTAGAATAGGTCCATTTTCACAAGACGTTAATTGTTGTGTCATTAAAAGTATGTTTATGAAAATTGAAAAGTGCCAATAATATAATATAATAATAAATAATAAATAAAAAAAATGCCTCAATTTTAAATGGATGCACTATCACTTGTCTATGACGTCTATCTTGGGGGCATTCTAAAACTAAAATTCAAAGACAAATTTGCTAAGTATCAAGCTCACTAGAGGTTGGAGGAACAGGAGGTTGGAGGACATTCAACATCCTCTCGTTAGCCACTAACGATGAGGTCACCTTTTGTATTAATATTAGTGGTTGTAGCATAGAAAAATGTATCCCTTTACATTTTCACACTTGTTTAGGCCCTCCCTCTTCAAATTTGGCTTATTCATGCCTTAATTGGTCCTATTTTGCATCCACAAGTCTAATTAAACATATTTTTCTAAGGAGAATCTCGACATTTAATAAATGGCACTTCATAATTTAACAATTTTGGCTGTGTTCTACATTTATGGATTTGGGACTCATACACCCCTTTGGGCTATGGGTCTTCCCTAGGTATTGGGCCTTGATTTCAAATATCACATTGAACATAACACTTCTTGAAGCATGTGTCCTAGGTTTAAGCCTCTGGGACTCATACACCCAACTTGGCGTATGAGTCTTGCTTTAACCTAGGACCTATTTTAATTCAAATTATTGGCGAGATTTTATTATCCTTAGATTCAATTTCTGAATGTCGGCTTGTAGTGTTGTAATTTTAGGAAATTAGGCATAAACAAGTATAAATACAATGCCATTTCACTTAGTTTCACCTAGCAATTTGGAGTCAAGCACCCTAAGATTTAACAAGAGAATTATAGAGTATTCAAGAGCATTCAAGGGTAGATTTGTAGAAGATTATTGCAACAATCAAGATCTATTTCATCATGTCAAAGATTTAGTGCATCATGCATGTTGTTGAGCTAATGTGTTGATGTAGCATTCAAGATCTAATCAAGATTTCAAGCCATTATCTTATTCAAGTTTCATGATCAAGATCTACACTCATTGAGGCCACTTCAAGCTAGTTTTTAGATTTGCAATCCAAGTTTTCAACAAGGTTTGGTGAGTTTTTACATGCATTTGTTTATTCATCATTCCTTCATGCTATTTCATTTCATGTCAAGGTTTAATTACCAAAATGGGGTTTGACCAAGGCAAACCCCCATCTCTAAAAAACAACATTTTTCTCTCTCTTGTGATGTTTTTTTTGCATATTTATGTGAACGATACTCATTCACCCAACCTAGTAGTTTAGTCCTTGATATAGCCTTTTGACAGTGTTCAATAGTGTCAAATCGAGTTCAAAAGATTCAGAAAGATCCTAAAAAATACCTGTAGCAGGACTCATACACCCAACTTGACGTATTAGTCCCAAGGAAATATTTTATCACCAGTCAATAGATCTTGATTATCTTTCAGAGATGTCAAGATTCTTCCCTAAAAAACCCTAGAACGGGACTCATAAACCCAACCTAGCGTATTAGTCCTAGTGCAAACCTAAACAACAGTTTTCAAATTTTGTAGACCTTGTTTGGACATCTTCTTTCCTCCAAGTACTTTTCTATTTCCATTCAGCTATCAGTTTGATTCCATGCTTCTAAGTTTCTAGGTTTCATAGTGAGTTTGCATTTCTCCTTTTGAAGCTTTATTTAATGGTGAACCCTTGTCCAATCACACCAATAACCTACTATATTTCTCAATCAATTTGATTCACCTAAGGGTTGATAGTCACTTAGTTGAGGGATCTACTTTCCTAATGAAATAAGAGAAAAAGTAGAGGGTTAGTATCCCTTCATTGAGGATCATCCCTTTATTCACTTTTCCTTTGTTTCATTTTGGTGAACTCGACCTTTGGACCCTTGAATTTATGATTTGGAGAACATTATAGCCCTACATCTAGGTTGCATTAACTTTGCATTAGATTTTGGATTTGTTGAATTGCATTTAGGGCTTCTAAATATTACATTAGTGAAAAGTGCATATAGGTTGCATTTTTTGCATTTTGCATCATTCAATTTCATTGGAACTATGTAATTGTAAATATTCAATAGAGCATACAACCTAGACACATTGAAATCAACTCAGAATTTTTTGATTCAGGCTTAAAAAACCCTAATTGGGACTCATTCACCCACTTGGGCGATTTAGTCCCTATATAGGTCTTTGTTGCAAATTTTTGAGTATTGTTTGATCTCTATTTTTCACTATCTGAACCTATCAAAAAATGTAATTTGGACTCATACACCCACCTGGGTGTATTATTCCCTGATTAGGTTTGAATTTTCATTTTGGTGGGACACTTTGCAAAAAAGTGGGACACTTTACGAAAAAAGTGGGACTGATACACCCATCTAGGTGAATGAGTCCTTGTAGGACTACAAAATCTAACTTTTTTGAGTGTTATGGCGATTTTCTATACTTGCTAGGCTTGCTAGTAACCTATAGTATTAGTCAAGAAAGTTTCGGGAACTTTTGTTTTATGCATCTAGGTCAAAAACATCCATTTAGTATAGTCATTTTTGAATCATTCCAAAATCATTTCAGTAGCAAAAATTATCAGCATAAGTTGGATAGCTTACTTTTCATTTTAGGCACATACTAACAATGTTAGTATTTTTCCTTTCCAAGTATGCCAAGAAAAATTTCATCAACAAGCATGTTAGTCATTCCTCCAATATATTTCCTAGTTATGAGAGTCTCTTAGTGCAAGAGAGTGAAAATGTTGAAACATTCCTTAATTCCACACCCTCTCATATCTCTCCTATTTGTGGGAATGATGCAGATGCAAGCATAGAAAATCATGATATATTTCATAGTTTCTCTTCTCCCAATACCCTTCCTACTTGTGACAAAGGTATTTTGGTGTTAGAAGATACACCCATTGAGAATCATGACAATGTTGAAGGCTCCTCTTCTATAAACTCTCCTACATCGGAAGATATTTTGGCACAAGAGAATGAGATCATAGACACATTTATAAACATCACCTTACCTAGTCTCCATTCATCTCTTTCCTGTGAGAATTTTTTAGTGAAAGAGGATGAAATCATAGATAAACATGACAATCACAATTATTCTTCTCCTAATATCTCTCCTATTTGTGAAGAAGATAGTTTGGTGTTAGAAGATACAGGTAGATACTTTGTGCACAACAACATTGAACTGGAAAGTTTGCAGAATGTACTTCCAAAAGAATTGATTGAATGTATCAGGGAGGCTATGAACTTTGTGCCTCAGGATAGGAAAGAGTAAGAAGTAATTTTACATCTGAAGGAGCAGTTTAGGCTATCTCTCGCCAAACTGAAAAAGAGAATGAATGTGTTAAGGCAATGTATTGACTCAACAAATAAGGTCTACAATTATTATAAGGACAAGCTGGAGCAAATTGAGAGTGAGTTGATCATAATTGGTCAGGATTACAATATGTTTCAAGACCAAGATGGAGTAGTCAAGAAAAAGATTCATGAGTTGCAGGTTGAGCATGTAAAGGTTCACTTTTCTAGAAACATTCTTATGGACACTTTTTGGAAAGCAAAGGATCTAATTGAATGTAGAATGGAGCAGAAAATTGAGATTCTGAAGAAAGGAGAGAAGTTGGAAGAAGTGATTACAATTCTAGAATCCCTCATTCAGATCATCAACCGGACATCAGAAAACAATAGTTTGATAATAATTATTAGGATTCTAGTAGATGATTGGAAGAAATTTCTTTTGGAGATAAAGGATAAGTATAAAATAATTTTTTGATTTGTGCAGCAGTTGTAATTTCTCAAATTTTGATCAATTTTCACATCAATAAAGGGTGAGAGAGTGTAGTGTAAATTTTAGCAAAAGGAGAGTAAGCAGTAAAATTTTTTCATTGATGTCAAAGGGGGAGGAGAGCAGTGAAAAATGTCTTGACATTCTAAGGGGGAGCAATGTTTTGTTCTATTTTGAAATTTTTAGTTTTTGGTTTTGACACTTAGTCATTTTTCACTAAGTGTTGCCATCAATGCCAAAGGGGGAGATTGTTGGCATATGGATTGGGGAGATTGTTTATGACTTCTAGTGTTGTCATTGATG
>VDFB02393366.1:0-10912 GCA_007258455.2 Sequoia sempervirens | reverse complement strand
TATATTTTGACACACTTGAGTACCGTTGACAACATATAAACTGCTACAACTCATTTTATAAACTTATACATCAATATTTCATAAGAAAGTTTGAATGCACTAAACTAAGAGGAAAAATAAGATTTTCACAGCCTTAATGCTAAATGCAAATTAAGCATAACCTATAACCTCAGAGTAAGTATATATCTCATAGAAAAGGCATGAAAAGTAAGACAAAACCACAAGGAGATAAATACCTCACTAACAGCTTGATCAATCACTAGATTATGCACAAAACTACAATAATGAAAAGGAAACACCATACAATCAATAGTACTCAAGGTAGTATCTGTATATCATATCCCAAAACTAAGTTACAAGGCATGCTCAAAATTGTAGCAAAGGACTGTTAAAGTCACAATTTCCAGAAATAGCATAAAAAGAACTAACTCAAAATGTGTTTCAAAAGGCATAAGTAGCCAAGCTCCACCAAAAACAAGTTCTTAGAACCTCATGGGTCGGATGCAAACAAAAAGGCCTAAAATATAACACCTATATTCTCTCAAAAGAGCTCATGTTGGATGAAAAGTCATGCAAGACCCGATCAAACCAAAACCTCTAAAATGCTCTATGGAACAAAGCCTATATTTTCAACAAAGTGAGACCAAACATAAAGGCATAAGAAAAATAATGCCTGGAGCACCTCCTTGTGTCTCCAAATGGAAATACCATGCCTATGTTTTCCAAGTGTTTGCAAACAAACTCCAATTCTCCCAAAGCATACCTTTTCACTCCATTTTGCATTAAAAGAAACATTTAAGCTTTTAGTGATTTATAAACTATCACTAAAACTTAATGTGCACAATTCAAAGAGTTGCAAAATTTTCATAAGGCCCATGATTTGGCCATACCAAGTCAAAACAGAGATTTTGAAAAGTCACAAGGACTTAGTCTTGAATACATTGCGAAGCATACTCATTCATTTTTTAAAAACCTTAGAGCAATATCTAAACACCACGAAAGTATTAGATAATGGAAAATAAAGCTAAAAAAAATGTGATAAAAATCACATGTCCCATTCGAATTAGGGTAAATGAAACCCTAGAGCAAAAAGAGAGTAAACACAGCGAAACCATTTCATTTGACTATGAAACTTCTCAAGAAACCCGCTTGTTGCCGACAAGGGTTTATGCAACCTGTGGAGGAAACCATGGCATGAAAATGGCATTTTTTAAGCTCTCCCTAGTGAATTTTTAACAGATGATAACTTCAAAGTGTTGGGTAAGTTTTAAACTGTCATTTTACGCATTTTCTCTTAACATAAAACAAAAAAAAAAAAAATTATTTCATGGCCGTGGCCTCCTATAGCTGGTGTTGATAATTCTCATTGATATTTTCAATGTGTTTCTTCCTAAGATTTTTTCCTATTGCTTCCAATCTATAAAACACAACTCCTAGCACTTCAAGTTCATCATTGATGATGCTTTTAAATGTTTCATGGCCGCAGCCTCATTTGTCTTTTCTCTATATTTCATTTCATTTTCATTTTTTGTGCTTCTCCTTACTTGGTTACACCATAAACATGAAGGTTTATAAAAATAAAAAGAACATGTTGAATCATTTTTAGTAGAAAGAACAAAAGAAAAAGGTCATGCGGCTGTGGGTTTCAAATCCAGATTTCAAACATTTTTCTTCTATGGGTTTTACCCTTCATTTATGACACTTAATGTTTGTAAAATGAGAGTTATATTTGAGATTATTGGCCAAGGTCATACTTTCTATAGGTACCCAAAAACCCTAATTCACTTCTCATGTTGCTTTTCCTTGAAAACTTGGAAGTTTCTTTAGAAGAAACTCATGGGTTTCTTTGTGGTTTCCTATAGGTATGTGGTGATTACTCTTTAAAATGGATTTAGAAGCCACTGTTACTCCACCATCTTGCTTTGCACTGTGAAAGAGCATATATTTCTTTATGAAACCCGCATGGGTTTCTTTCATTTTGCCTTGAATGGCTTAGGATATCCATGACTCTATTTTGTTTCACATTAATGTTATTGTGGCCATTGTGTTGCCTTACTATAGGGATCTAAATATACAAAACTCGTGGGTTTCTCACACTCCAAAATGACTTTTGATGACTTCTAGATAGCCATAATTTTTTCCTATTCTTTCCACTAGTTCTACTATAACTTTATATATCCATCTTTGAAGGGTTTTCTGGGATGAACCCGTGGCTTTTATTAAAAATCTCAAGGGTTTCTAGCTTCATAACTACTTGGGTATTTATATTTTCCACTATATTTTGATTATGAAGCTCCATGTTATTCTTCCAAGCACATGGTATACTTTTTTATTGTTAATAATACACCTCTCTATTATAGGTAGATGAAAACCTTACTTTTCATGGCTAACCTTCTTTGCAAACTCTTAACTTTTATTGCCTCACACCTTTTACTTTCTTTTCTTTTAAATGTTGATTATGGAGCTAAATTTGTATCTTGAATCTTTTCCTTATCATTCAAAATTTATGTGCATTTATGATGTTGTGACATTGAACTTCAAGAAAACTTTGGTCCTTTCTACATATGAAGATTAGGATCTTCTTGTCACTATATCTGATCTTTGATACCTAATTCAGATGTTACTTTGTTTCTTTATTTTATGTGAAAGATTCTCTCATTGTTACCTAGACAATTCCATTATCTGGCTTTAGTTGAATTAATCATCTCTCCTTGTTATCTTAAATGCTTTCTTGAAGTTCATAGCTCTTGCTTTATTGTAGTCAAGACCACTTTAGATGATGTTTTCATGACATTGGAAATTGATAACATATGAGAATTGAATTACATGGCCATTGAAAGTAATGTCACTTTTCCTGAAACAATGCATCACTTTCCTAACCTTCATTGAGGATAATAAAGCGTAGTTTTCCCTTGGTGTTTATGAATATTTAAAACTCCATTGATATGATTTGGGCTCAACCCTCGTGGGAGCCACATTTTTTCCCACTCATTTTGAATTTGATACAAAATAAAGACTTGATTAAACCTTTAGCTGCACATGAAGTAAATGAGTTAGAAAAAATATGCAGATTTTAGGTGTGTTTGATGACTCTAGTGGCTTTTAGGGACACTTAAAATGTGCATTAGTTTACTTAATGCAGATTATGACCAATATATACATGGATAGGGGTGAATGTGTATGTCATGTCTATAATCAATCAATGCTTAGGGTATACTCTAACACCATTGCTAATGCCATATGCAGGACTAGGAGTGAAAGGAGCTGGAAGGGAGCAAACGAAGCTCAATACAACAACAAAGAAAAATATACATGAGAACCAGTCATTCACATGAAATGTCTGGTTACTTTCCTTGTATACACATTCATTTTTCTTTCTCTTTACTTATTCATGTACATATGTTCATGATTTGTATTGAATAAGCTAAGTTAATCTCATGGATTTAATGAGGTAATGTATACTTTTTACATTCAATAAATATTTCTCTTTTCTAAAAAGATCTGAATCTTTTATCTATTACATGCATGTGTATGAATGTAATGATATTTAATTGTAATCTTTCTACATTTTTTCATTTATGAATTTGAATGTAATGAAGGAAAGTTAATAAAATGTACCTCATTTTAACAGTTTAAAAAAAAACACACACACTTCACCTAATTGAGCCTATGGGTGAAAAATGGGTAACATTCTCAAGAGTCAGGTTCACCAAAATGAATCGTATATTTTTTGCACTCTAGGTGTCTCTAGCACTCTTAAGGTTTTCCACCTAAAAGGGAGAGATAAGGAGGCCAAAAACCTAGCAAGTTCACTTAAACATGTTATGAAGGATGATGTTCTATCTAAATGAACTAAACTAAATTAAATTTATTGAATGACACTAATCTAAATGAATGCAAGACTAAGTTTTATGCAATGTTTGAAAACACAGTGTGATATACAAATAATAAAGGAATTGAAGAAAATATGTAGAATAGAAGGTATAGGGAGGAATCTGAGTGCACCAAGACAATTATTGAATATGTTGAGCTATTTGGAATGTTGAATGATGTCACTAAAAATTCACAGTGGGACTCATTTGCCAAGGGTGGTGAATCAATCTTCCTATTGGTGAAAAACTAACATGAACTAATTTCTGATTGTCAAGATCTGGAATCTAACAAACTATAGATTTTTTGATCTCATGTGGAACTCATTTTCCAAGGGTGTTGAATCAGTCCATTCCTATATTTCTATAAAATCAGATAGCAACTCTGCAACACCAGATCTAGAAAAGTCTGAATGTCAGGTTGTCATAGTCAATTCTATAGGAAATGCACTAAAATTAGTCAACAAGCATGAAATAGAAACAAGTTGACTTGAAGAACCTAGCTGACTTTATTTCCACTTTTCAACACCTTTAAACCTATCAAATATGTAAACCAAAGGCTACAAACACATGCAAAAAAGGGGGAAAATGTTTGTGGGTTAGCAAATAGGGGTTTGCCTTGGTCAAACCACACTTTGGTAATCAAACCCAATAGAAATAAATGAAATGAAAGAAAGATGATAAATCAACAACATAAAAATGTTACAACTTACCAAGATCCTTGATGATGCAAATCTGAATCAATGTCAATGGTTGCTTCAAGATGCTTCAATAATTGCTCAATGATGTATTACAAAATGCTTGAATGCTTAAGTGAATGGATGGATGAGTGAGATATGCTTGGATGAATACTTGGATGAATGGATGTTAAAATGAGGTGAAATTATCTTATTTATATCAATATTGTTTCTTAGTAATTGTTCATACATCATCACAGGGCGACATCAAGCATAATTTTGAATAAATCCTTAAAGAAATTTGAAATATTTTGAATTTTGGAGCCAAGGTGGACTCATTCACCAACCATGGCGAATGGCCCCCACCTAGGACATAAACTTAGGTGTAGAGAATTAAATATTATTTAATGTTATGTGTCGGGAGTATATTAAAAAATACACTTAAATAAAACATATGAGTGTATAAAGGGGTCAAATAAGACATGAGAAAGAGATAAATAAGGGGAAAATGCCTAGAAAAGTGTGAATCTTGATTACAAGACTTAACAACACTTGAAAATAGGACTTTTTGATGTGTAAAAGGATGATTTTTAGGTGAATTATATTAAATAGAGTTTATAATAATGTAGAAATGATTTACAACACTTCACAACACATTCACAAGACATCAATATTTACATTTTAATACTAAAATAAGCATGTTCAAGCCATGTTGCAATATAAAATTGAGGAAAAATATGTAAAACATAGTGGAACAAGACCTAAAAGGTCATGAAAATGACGAGGGCCATTTTTCTACGACACAGGGTTATGCTTAGATTTAGGGTTATAATTATAGTTTGAGTTAAGGGTTAGTAAATTAAGGTTAGTGTTAAGATTCAATTATAGTTAGGTTTAGGGTTTAATTAGGGTGAGGGATAAAATAAGGCTAGGGAAAGGGTTCAATTAGGGTTATAGCTATGAATCAATTACAACTATGGTTAAGGTTAGGGTTTAATTAAGATTAGGGTTAGGGTTTAGTTAAGGTTATGGTTAAGCTTATGATTTAGTAAGGGTTATAATTAAGATTACATTAGTGTTAAGGTTATAATTACAATTCTAGAATAGGCCTTCAAGTTAGGGTTAGGGCATGATTTCAATTAGGGTTAGTGTTAACTATGTTAGGATTTAAATTTTATTTAATTAAATTTATGGTTAGCATTAGGTTTTAATTAGGGTTAGGGTTGTGAGATATAGCTTCAATAAGGGTTAGGGTTATGGTAAGGGTTCTAAAATGAAAATTAGGTTAGGGTTAGAGTTAGGCTTAAGGTGTAAATACCTGGTCAAGGTTAAAGATTCAATTAAGGTTAATGTTAGGGTTATAATTATATCTCTACTCATAACCCTAACCCTTACCCTTACTGTAACCTTAACCCTAACCCTAACCCTAACCCTAACCCTAACCCTAATTACAACACTTACTAACACCTAAAGCCCAGGCATGCTGAAATAGGAGACTGGGCAGCTGACATGTTGAGACAGGATATATGAGACATGGGCATGACAAAACAGACAGCAGGCATGGAGGCAGGACAGATATGGCAAACAGACTTTGTACAAACATTAGAATGCATAAACATGAGAAAACATGGAGGTTGCATTTAAAACCTTTAGATACAGTTCTGGAGGCCTGGAGTAGACAGTGCTCCAACTGTGGAGACATTTCATTGCATGCATGGCCTTCAGAACTGTTGTTGAATAGCAGACTTTGGCTTGTGAGACCCTAGTCACCAGCAGTAGCTAATGCATCAGCTAGTGTGTGTTGACACTGACAGGCACCCTCTGCTGAGTGTCTAACCCTAACTCTACCTTGTAACCAAATTAAATCTCTTATCCTAACGCTAACCTTATTCCTAATGCTAACCCAATGCTTAACCCTAACACCAACCCTAATAATTTAATGTCTTCCATGTCGTGCTGCAAATGCTACTAGCATATATATATTATTAATAATATATATATAAAATACTGTCACCGAGAGATATCTTTCTTGAGGTGCCTATATTTTTAATCAATTTCTCAAATAAATATGCAATAGGCACCTCACAAAGTATATCTCTTGGCATATTTTATATATATTATTAATAAATAATATATATGCGAGTTTCAAATTATTATAAAATATAGTACAATACTAATGTATATTTAAGTGGGAATGAATAGCTGGTGAATTAGGATTATATTAGAGAAGTACATCATGGTACTTTTTCGGCCATTGAATTTGACCTTGACATGGTATAGTTTTTTGTACATTTTAAACTTTTTAAAATTGTATTCATATCATTAAAAATGTGATTAATTAAATAGAGACTAATTTATATCTTGATCTTATTTTACATTTATAGTGTACTCCAAATGTGAGTGATGTGACACCTTTTACCATGCCATATACTAAAACACATGCTCATCCTTAGAGACCAACATTTGTATAATGAGTCATAGTCAAGGTAATTGAGCTAAATTTTAATTGAATTAATAGTTTAGTTAGAACTTATACAACTTATTGTAGTGATTTAGATGCCAATTTCAAATATATTATGGTTATATTTAAATACCTTTCTATTCTTTCATTCATGCCATGTTTAGTGTACAAGAATTTGATGTTATCGCATCCATGATGAGTTCTTCACAAAATATCCCATTTTCATCACCTATTCAGCTATATGATTTTATTATATCTAGTAGATATAAAAGTTTCTAGATATATGCTGATATATGTTTGGTTTATGTTTGTTTGTCAACAATTATATATTAAAATTTTCAATTTTATTTTTCTTCTTATAGAGTATTCCCCCATCCATGTATGTGGATCCTCTATCATTTCAATATGGTGTCAGGAAAAAGGCAAAGGCTTGAGGTAATGAAGAATTGAATTTGACTTTAATTAGTATTTTAGAGAAATTATAGTTTATTATAGTGATTAGATGTTACTTTGAAAGTTATAAAAAATAGTAGATAAGTTTCTATTTAGTAGTCTATGTTATTTACCACTGAGCTAATTAATCTAATTTGTCATTTGAATTGTTATTGTGCAGCCAACTTCTCATCCATCAAGTGGTGTAAAGAGGCCACATTTTGATTATTTACCACAAGTTTAGGATTTTCTTGACATGGCATTGATATTTGAGATATACATTATATATAAGACCTTGAGATGACATCTGCCACATTTTGTAAATATTGTTTTGAGTTGGAATATATGTCAAATTTGTATGTATAGACAATTACTCTACACTTTTATATATAAAAATTGATATTCGATATATTTTGTTTTTTGTGCACATGTTTTCCTACTTTGAAACTAAAATTTTGAATGTATAATCAATTGATAATGGTTGAGCTATGATGAATAACATGTTATATCTATTGATTTCTTGCAATCTTACACTTAATAGTTTATGAATGACATATCATTTTCAACCAAAAATTATCATTAGACATTTACATTAACATTTTTACTATTGTTAAATTTTGTTGCCTTGGGAAACTTCACCAAATTTGATCCCTTTATCCTTAGTCTTTATAGTTGCAACATCCTTTATCCCTTTATTTTTGCATGTCAATAATAACACCATGCAACATGATAGTCATACATTCAAAAGAGTTAAATGAAAGATACACCAATTTCTAAGCATTTTATCATGCCCTAAAATTTTCTAACTCAAAACAAACACACCTACCAAAAATTTTCAACTTGCAACCAATATTAAGAAAAAATGAGTTCTAAAGTTGAACTGGAAAATTAATAACATCTCATTTACAATGTCATCCCATCATTCTAACCAACCAAATTTGTTATTACCTCTAAGAGAACCTAAGACAATTCAAGGTTTACTGCCTTTATTTAATTGCACAACAAATTAACTTTACTATCTATCATAACTATACTTATTCGTCTAGTTAAACAATAAGGAGACATACTAAAGAAAAAGTAAGACCTTATTAAGGAGAATTTGAAATGATAAAGAAAACTATAGTAAATAAAACACTCAGATGGGAATTGAAATTGGAAGGCACTCCAACATTGCTATAACATTAAATACAAACACATATTCATTCCATCCTCTTAACATAGCAACAAAATTTATCTTAAGTTCCAAAGTTGAATGATAACAAAAGTTACCCCTATTGGTAAAATTCAGTGATTCTTGTTTGGATTAACTTCATATTGGAATTATGAGTTCAATGGTCAAGCTTAAGTCTAAAGTTTATTCTTCATCCAAGCATGGGAAGAATTTATTAAATTTTCTTATGTCTTAGTATTGTAGCAATTTGAATAGATTTCAAATTCTAACCCAAGTGACTTATTAAATACATTATTAAAGAAATAATCCACCTACTAGTTCCAAAGGACCTTGATTGATTGATTCATCATTCATTGCTAGAAATTAAATCACTTAAAATTTTATTTTATCATTTCAAGAAAAATAAACTCAACTTTAATTGTTGTTACCTATCAAAGAATGATTTCCTTAGAATGTGTCAAGGTGCATTGTTACAACCTTTATTGATTAACTCAAATGTACACACATGAATGTTAAGTTCAATACCCTCTCAAAATCTTACTATTATTATTCTAAAAAAACAAATGAATAGTTAATTGTTTACACCTTATCAACTAAACATTCTCACCTTAGATTCCAACAAGATTTAATTTAATAATCCAAATATTCTTACAGATTCATTTACCAACACGCACTAAAATTAGACAAGGCTATAATAAAGTCAAGTATTAAAGTTGATATTAAAAAATTCATTCACAAGAAATTTATTTATAATTCCGATGGTCAACTCCTATAACCACATCTCCTATAATTCTATATGGATTTAACTTCGTTTACCACATTAGAGACTCTTGATTAATCAACCCATGAAAACAAATGAATAGATTTTATATTCCATTAAGGTATTTAACTACTTGGTCTATATCTCCTAGTCTTCTCATACCTTTATTATAAACTTTTGTATAATACCCCTTGCTTAACCCTTCTCCTTAGATTCTATCTTAATTCCTCCACGGAACGACGACTCCCATTTGCTAACAAAATTCTCGGTTCTTACTCTAATTAGATCCTTCTGTAGGCTTTTGAAACTTACCACACATCCTACGCCTGTGTGAAACGTCCCTAAAGAATTAGAAAACATCAAATGCTAATAACCGATAACCAACTAACTTACCAGTTGTGCCTGCTCTAATGCTTGCAGATTTTCCGCCATTAAAATAGAGAGGCTATGCTACAGGGGATCGATTCAAGTTTTCTTCTTGGACTATTGCAGTTGTTGAACTAAAGGAAGAGGCATCGACAGATTTCAGATTTGACAATGATCGGGTGATCAAATGGAGGCGGGTATAAACTATCAAGAACATCTAGTAAATAACTCAAATCAAAGGGTTTAAAGTAAAGATTACTTGTGGCCCTTGACTGGATTTTGCACACTTGACAATAATAAGGTTTAAATGATAAATGTGGCGTTGGGGAAGACGATTGACACCACCATTTGGGGTGGTGACCCTTAGTCGCTCCCCTCTCCATGTGCAGGTCACGGTTCACATTAGGCAGACACTACACCAATCTTGCACACACAACGCCCCACGCTAGATGTACATTAGCTAAGTCGATCCCTGAAAGCCCAGCTCTTCACTGCTATAGGTAACCTGTAACTTAGCGCCTATTGATTTCAAAGAGTTTTTTTTCAAGTCGACACTGAAATTGACTCCACGGTCGAACACAAGAATTAACAGTTTATTTACTGCACCCTCGCAACACAGAAATTTAGTTTCTAAAAGTGTAGAAAGTATTTGAATATCATAGATTGAACGTGAGCTCTCTACCATATGTTAATGTGAGGATTCTGATTTTTTTTCTTTTAAGGTTATGGTTAATTTCAAACTGTAATGAGTTTATGTTTCTAGATTGCCATCCTTGTAAACAGAAAAGGTAGAACATTCCTATCAGAATATCATGCAATCAACTATCACATATTTTAGCTTTTATTGCACAATAGATAAGTAATCAAAATATGCTTTTCTTATTTACAGTTTTTTCCCTGTAATCACTCAAATATTAGATAGTTATTGTCTAAGCAGGTTCCTTTAGAGCCTATGTAACAAGTATATAAAAATAACTCTTCTTCTAAGGCCATTCTAAGAAAGATAGTATTAAAAAATTTAACAATCGAATACACATTCTTACAAAGTATTGTAGATAAATAACATCACAAGTCCCTTTGATTATAATCCGTTTATAAAGGAGATGAATCATCTTTTATTTCTAAGAGAGATTAAGTGCATTCCACATTTCAATTCATACAAGTTTGCATTAGAAC
>VDFB02393365.1:0-133532 GCA_007258455.2 Sequoia sempervirens | reverse complement strand
TGCTAATGAATCTCTCAATTTTTTAATCTCATTAGTGGTATTTCCAAACAAATTTTCTGGAGGTGGAACATCTTCATTTTCCATGTTATATATGTATGTACACCTAAAGGAGCAATGAGACCTTGGTAAATAATATATCTAGATATAGAGAATATATTTATCTAAAACAGTTCTGATAATTCATCTACTCATCAATAATATTTTCTATACCATTAACAATTTAAAAAGAATTGGAAGACAACTATAATCTATAATATAGCATCCTTAAATGGTTCAAATTTTAAAATGAAACGATGAAAGAAAGAATAAGAATACAATGATTAGTATAAAATTATTTGAATAAGATTGGGAATAAAAATATCTAATCTAATAGTTTTTAACATGCAATCGAACTTCAAAAATAGGATTATGTAAGTTAAAAAAAAAAAGTTCTATTGCCTCTATCAACCTTAAATTTATCTAGTTAAGATGTCTAAAATTAAGAATTCACACTAAACATCAATATTCCATAAGAATCTCTGCCAAAAGAGGATGAATTTAATGAAGATAATATAAAATCCTCCATATGAGGATGAATTTTATCATTGCATTATGAGTGAATCATCAATTATATAGCCAAGAACATCAAAAAATTATAGATTGGAAAGAAAAATAATCAGACATTTATGATATTTTTATATGTATAAAGTTTAGATACCATCAAACTATTTAAACTTATAGATTGCATAAAGCTATAAATTGAATTGTTAAAACTAATTTATTAAGAATCAAATCTAATAAAGTTTGACTTCATATTGCATACTTGTTATAAATATCTCACTAATCCAACCATACATTTTATATATGTTAAAAAATATATAATTGTTATGCCCATAATTTTTCACTAGAAAAACCCAATAATTTTTTTTTTTGAATCCTTTAATTACGCTAATTAATGCTTTAAGCATTTATGATGCAACAATAACCATCTCCAATAGAATTAACATCCTTTCTTTAATTAATTTGTTGGTTTAACTTGCTAATGTGATACTATTATTAATGCATCTCTCACTATTAACTATACTTTAAATATTAAATTTGCAAGTATCACAATTTAATGGTTACACTAATAATATTCTCATTATAATGGTTATGTCATCGTAACCCACAATGAGTTGTTCCTACTTCTATTTCTTGTTGACAGTAAGGTCAATATGGTATTATGATTATTAGGATAGTTCCTCATGACCCAATGATGACATTTAAAGTACTAAATATGTAACTTTTGATGGTAATAACAACATGAATAATTATATGGTTTGCATTTATTTATATATTTTCCTCTCATATGTCAAAATCTATAAAAGGTTTTGCCAAAAATGCTATCCAATTATCGATGAGCATTAATAAGGTTAAGTATGCTAACATTAGTATTAAGGTAACTATCGATATGAATACTGATAAGAGTATTAACAATACTTGATGATATTAAGGCTCCCTCTACAATTAATACAAACATTCTATCAATTTTATTACTCACAAATAATATTAAACTTTACTCATAATAGAAATGTTAATGCGATAGTGATATCATGTTTACATATACCCTCATTAATACTATTACAAATACCATCCATTAATACCCATATCAATACTATAATAAATTTTATTAATAATATTAATAATGTATATATATATATATTTACAATAGCGCATAAAAACTATTATTTGTCAGCTCATTGTTGCTTGCAAAAATTTTATTACCATCTTAGCATCCCTAATAAGATTATCAATAAAATACTTTTCTTACTTGGGTGATTTTATTTGCGACTTATTTTAGTATGACGACCCCCCTTTATATTATATTATCTTTGTAATAGTATCACTATTTGTTATTGTAGACATCTAAATTTGGACACTTAATTTATCCAAATTCATCCCCTTTCGTCTTATTTTCATTAATTAAGTAATACTGCTATTATTTAATTAATAACTTTAATTTTGCCAAATCCCTAAGGTATTTAATCAATAATACCTTATCTCTTTAATCCTCCTTTCATCAAATGAATTAATAAAATATGACATTTATTTAATTCCTCACATGTCACATCCTCCATCTTTTTATTATCTAATCTAAATCCTTCTTCTAATCTCATCATTAGGATGTGCACATGCCTAACTTGATTAGGAGGTGTCACATCCTCCAACTTTTGCAAGTTGGCCTCTAATCTTTCTTAGCCACCTAACCTTCCTTCTAACCCCTCATCAACTTGTCTAATCACCCCCTTTAGTCAACTCTTCCCATCCCCCAAGAAATTTTTAATTCCTTTTGTCTTCCCAAAGTCCTTTGAGGAATTTTTAATTCCACTCTCATCTTTCAAGGAATATTAAATTCATTTTCTCTTCTCCATGTCCTTTATGACATGTGTCCTTGGTCAACCTTATTAAAGGCCTTCCCCTTTTGGACAAGACACTCCACTTCCCCATGTGAATTTTTAATTCACTTTTAATTCCCCAATGCACTCAAAGGAATTATTTATTCTTTCCCTTCTCCCCATAAGGATATTTGAGGAATTTTTAATTCCTCACATGTCCTCTCACCCACATGGGACAAGGACATCCTTTATGAGGATATCTTGACCAAATCCCTATGGTCCTTTGAAGTACATCCATGTCATGTACTTCCCTTACACCTCATCTCCACCTCATCTTTCTCAAACCTCTCCCCTTGCCACATGTCAAGATGTGAGGGCTTGTGAGTTCTCAACTCACCATAGCCTTACATCTTAGCCATGTGGGGGATCAATCTCAATTGTTCATTTCTTCTTAGAATTCTCAAAATTATTATAAATACCCCCTCTTTTCTCTCATTTACGGGAGATCATTTTGCTAGCCAAACTCTTGCAATTTTGTTTCTCAATCTACACTTAGCCATTTGCATCCATTTTGTCCAACTATCTTGCATCTCACACTTCACATCTTGCATCTACTTGCCATCAAGGAGCATACATCTCATATACAATCAAAGGGCTAACCAAAGAACAAATCTACAAGGTAAAAAGTTCCATTTTTATGTTGTTAAGTTCATCATTTTCCCAATCTTGAAGTGTAGGGTGTTTTTAGTTGTTATTTGCACTCTCTTTAGTTTGTTGCTCATCTTTTAACAAGCATATTTTGCCCTATCACATTTCTGGCACGCCTAGTGGGACCCACAAATGGGTCCTTTTCATTCACATTTGTTGTTTTTGGCATTTTCGCAGGTTTAGGTTGCAGAGTGGCAGATTTGACCTCTCTGGTGGCGGACCCGACCTTCTGGTGGCGAACCTGACCTTCCAGTGGCATACCTGACCTTTCAGTGGCAGACCTGACCTCTGGTGGCAGACTTGACCTCTCTAGTGGCGGACCTGACCTCCGGTGGCGGACCTGACCTTATGCTGTGGCAGACCTAACCTTCTGCTCTTTCTTCCCAGGGCCGCCATTTCCACACCATTTGTCCGATTGACCCTGTTCAAAGGCAATTCTTCTCATTTTTTTGTGCTCTTTCCAATGATATATACCACTTCATACTTTTGAGAAGTTGGCCGGGGCACCTTTTTCTTCCCCATCTGCCTCCTCGAGGGGAGTATACCCTACAATTCTCTCCATTTACTCATTCTGAGTAAACATTCATCCATTCAACACATCCTTTCATCATTTCGAACTCCTATTCTATCATTTTGCTCATCCGTTTACTTGTTCCGAGTAAACTCTCATCCATTTAACATATCCTTTCATCATTCTAAACTCTCATTCTATCATTCCGATCATCCGTTTACTCATTTCGATCATCTGTTTACTCATTCCGAATAAATGTTTCAAACCTCCTTCCTATCCTTTTGAACTCTCAACTATTCCAAACCTTCATCTTCTCATTTCGAGAATCATTCATCCATTGTGAGTAGTCATTTACTCGTTTTGAGTAGTCGTTCATCTATTCCGATCAATCATTTACTCGTTTTGAGTACTCATTCATCCATTTCTATCATCCATTTCTCCAATCAAATCATCGTTTTTCCCATCCAAATCCTCTAAACTTTGTTTCAGGTTATTATCCAAATTGACCTAAGTGTCTAATTTGATCGTCATCATCAACATCCACTTAGGATTGTCATCCATCCTAAGTTAATCAATATCGTCGGCCCAATCAAACCATTTTCAATCTCAAAGTGGATTTGGTGCCGCAATCATCTCTTTATCATTTAATCCGATCAATCAACATCCTAAGTCACCTAGGGTAATCTCTGAATGGTGTTTAAAGTCCCTTTCATCATCCTATCCGATTCATTAGTCGATCTTATCAATCATCAATCAATCCAATCCAATCGCATCTAATCACCTTTGACCCAATCAATCTACTTCCATCTTGGAGCAGATTTGGTGTCGAGGTCATCCTTTAGTAATCAAATCTGATCATCAAAATCAATCCCATCGCATCATCTGATCATCCTAATCTGAGCTTTAATTCAATCCCAATTTGAGCTTTAGTCCATTTCCATCCATTATCTTTGATCCACCCTCTTTTTCCTTTCATCATCATGAACCCTTATCCTCCATCAATACTGGTCAAGAGAAACCCTAATTACGTCGACGACGATAACGAAAGTCTTGTTGATCAAGAGGTATACGACATAGATCCCCTTGACACTATCATTGCTAGTAATCTTTCTCCACCCACATTCCAAAATCCAATCACCCCATCGAGTTATCCCATCATGTCTTCATCTATGCCTAATCACACTCCTTATGCTACCTTTGACAAGGGATGTCCATCATATCCATCATATCCTTCATCTACATCATCCCCTTATCCTAGATTGCCATCACAATACCCCTATCTTGATCCTCCATCCACATCCCCCTATCTCAATCCTTCATCCGTATATACCCACTACCCCAATCTCCCATACCAATCTACTCATCCTAATCCTATATTCACACCTTCCTATTCTAATCCAACATCCACACCCACCTATCCTTATCCTAATTCGACATCCGTAGTTCCCTATCTCCATCTGCCACCTCAATCTCCCCATCCTAATCCACCACCTGCATCCTCGTGTCCTAATTCACCATGCCAATACCCCTATCTTAACCCTTCATCTAATCTTAATCCCCCATCTATTCCCACTTTTTCATCCAATCCCATTCCCCCATCTAATCCTAGTCCACCAATCTCTAGTCCTAATCCCCCACCAACCCATAATCCCTCATCCACTCCTACCTCACCATCCAAACCTAGAGTATGCAAGTCTCTCATTTCAGAAGTTCTCCAAGGACTTATAACAAAGAATACATCCCCCACTCCACACCTTGAAGTTGTGGAAAGATGCCATCCCAACCCATCATCCATGGTCGTTAGTGACGAGACCCTTCTCCATCCAACACCTATCATTGATGATACCATCACATCCTCTGAATCCACTGAGTCCCCATCTCCTACCATCACATCCTATGAATCTACTGAGTCCCCATCTCCTACCATCACATCCTCTGAATCCACTGAGTCCCCATCTCCTACCATCACATCTACCAAATCCATTGAACACCCACCCCCTACTCCGAGAGCCGTAGAACCTATCGACGACACCCAAATCAAATCCACTTCTTCCACTCCTAGTATCCATTCCCAGGAATATTTTGAATCCTCCATCCTTCCATCTTCCCCACTTGAAGAGTCCCCCCATGACTCCATTATCATGCCTCCCACACATGATGAGTTATGCCAAGAGCCTGATCCAAAGCATGGCAACATATCCCCTCCTCCTAGTCAACTGCAAGATCATAGTCCCCCATCCATTCCATCCCATGATCCTCTTGACATTCAAGATTATACCGCTCCATCTTCGTCTCCATTGCATGAGTCTACTACCACAAAATCAGATCCTATCATATCCCCTACTCCCTCTCCAGATACCACCCATCCAAATGCTGCTATCCCATCATCTCCTTCTCAAGATCCCCCATCATCGCCTAAAAATGCTATCCCCACACCGCTTGCATATCCCCTTGGTACTCTCACATTCTTCCATGGTGGCCTCCTTATAGAAGAAGAACACAATGTATATACCACCCATCATCCCCCACCTAATAATGGACTCCCATCATGTTTTCAGAATAACAAAAATCCTATCATGGATCGAATGCTCAAGAACATGAACTATCAAGGAAAAGGTCTAGGCCTTCACGAGCAAGGTATTTTAGAGCCCATCCAAGTCAAAGAACAAATATGCATGCAAGGTCTTGGATCTATTCCCCAAGACTCACAATCTAAACATGTTGGTACAACCTCTAGATGTCCTCAACGAGCCTTTTCCAAAAGAAATGTTGGCTCTTCCCATCACTCCACCAAATCATATGTTGCAATCCCTCCTCCTCTATTATATCACCTCAAAACAACCATCCATATTCCTCCTTCATCTGCTCCATCCATCTTGGGTCCTTACATCCCTCCATCCACCATATCCCATCCTTCATCTACTTCATCCATCTTGGGTTCTTATGTCCCTCCACCCACTCCAGTTACTTTGGGTCCGTATATCCCAAGATCACTTCCTCCATCTCATCCGTTCATCCATTCAACACCTATCCGTGTCATCCATCATAAAAATCCCTCTCGCATATCCCATAATTAGGATCAACAAAGGCACATACCTAAACATCCTCCATCTACACGTAATCCTCATAATCCTACCTCCATCACTCCACATCATTCATCTTCTCACACCCATCCCATTGCTAGTACGAGCACTTTGGATGCCAGAGGAAAAATGCATCAATCTAAACACCCACATGAATCTAAAGCTTCCCATATCCCCTCTAAAAGACATGGTAAAGAGAAGAAAAATATAAATCCAAATCAAATATGTAGGCCACAAAGGCCTAGCAAAGAAAAGATCAAAACCATGTGGATCCCAAAGAAAAAAGATGCAATGCCTTCAAATGAAAAATTTGTAACAACATCCAACATTGCTCATCCAAAATCTAATCCTTTTCATCCACCCTCTCCTACATCTATTTTGGGTCCCTATGTCCCAAAATACACTATTTTGTCTCCTCCATTATCCCCGCATTCTCCTTTTATCTTTTCACATCCACCACCACATGTGCCAATGTTGGTCCTAAACACATCTCCCCATCACATATCCACCCCACCATTCCATCCATACACTTTCTGGCATCCCATCCATTACCCCACCTATCTCCCCCATCAAATCCCTCTAATTCATCCTTTTGCATAATCAATTTCTCCTAATAAGATTGTACCAACAACCAATAGTCGGCTCGACCATGAGCTCTTAATACCTCGTATGGAAATTGATGCTTGAGTCCTTCATCCATATCCTTATCACATATCTTCTAAATCCACTTATTCGCCTCCCTATCCTTATCCATCTCCTTCTGCATGCTATCCAAAAAGTCCAAAAATCCAAAAAAGTTCAAAATCCAAAAAAAAAAAAAAAAAAATAGTAAAAAGAAATAATCTGTCCAATGGTGAAATCTTGGCAAACAAGCGCCTTGGATAAGTACCATGATGAAAACCTGGCAAACAGGCATCATGCATAAATCCCCATCTGTACTTGGGGGCAGCTTCTTGATATGCATTCCCTCCATCCGCTATGCTTCCTGCTATGCTTTCGACTATGCACCCATCTTCTTGCTATACATCATTTTCGTCCATCCCCTCCACCCTATCGAGCTTACGCATCCTGTTTGGAATATCTCATTTATCCCAATCCTTTCATCCTCCTTGTGATCTTGATAACAATGGGGCAAACATATAAGCACGGTTTGGACACCTCTTAGCATACATTCCCCTCATCCGCACACTATCCTAATCCTCATTCGCACTCGTCTATCTTCCTTATCCACCCATCATGTTACCTTCCATCTCCCTTCCTTATCCATGCATCCTATCTTCATCCATCTCACTCTTTTATCTTCCCATCCATTTGTCTTCCATCCTTCATTCCTCCCTGCACATGACATATCTAGAGTGGGGGAATCTATCTTCCTTTGTGATATAGTCCTTGGAGACATCATTCATTCCATCAAAACAATCCCTTTCATTTCCCTATCCTTATCTTCCCATCCCTCCACACCATCCTTATATCCATCTCCCCATCCTTATCTTCCTATCCTTCCATCATGGCATCCATTTTCATCTATCCATCCGGTAACCTTTTCCTCATCCAAATCCTTATCTTCCTCTCCATCAATCCAACTAGTATTTTTCATCTCCAAATCCTTATCTTCCTATCCATCAATCCAACAAATCCTTTTCATCTCCCAATCCTCATCTCTTCCTCCTCATCCCATCTTATAATCCCTTGTAATTGGTATCTCTCCATCATATCATCCTCCCAATTCGTCTTTTGATGATTTGGATAACTATCCCATCCCTAAGCTTTGTGTAGTCACCATCCTCCGATCCAATCCAACAAGTCTATCTTGTTCCATCATGTCGGTTCCATCATATATCCCCTTATATAGAGTTATCCCATCATCCTTCATCCATTGTCTATCACTGGTCTTTAGTCAAACTATGTTGCCCCTACGCTTTCACGTAGGCAAGGTCAATCATTTGATCTGCCCCCAGGGTTCCATCCATCATCAATCTATATTGTCCACTTTTCTCCTATTCTCCATCCTATCTTGGTCATCCATTGAAATCTCCATCATGGTCTGTCATCAACCTTTTATCGAACTACGAGGGCTCTGTGCTTCCACGTAGGCAAGGCTAATCTTTGATTGGCCCCCGAGCCCCTAGGTTGCTAGGATGTGTCAGTCTCCTATCGTGTGTTGTGTCATCAAGCTATGCCCTCATCTAGCTAGTTCTTAACAAACAAGATCCACTTGTATCATCATATCCAATCGGTTCTGAATATCCTATGTCATATCGATCTTTTAGTGTAGTATCCATCATCTTTGGTCTCAACAGGATGCATCCTTCCTAACAGACCTCATCAATCCCATCCATCCCCTTGATCCTATGGCAAAGGATGTTTGAAATTGATTATGATATTTTGATACTTTTGGATTTTGTTTATCATTTGAGCTCCCTATCATCACTTGTCAAGGCCGCCATGATCCATCATATTATGGTGTGTTTTGATTGGTAAACATAGGGACATATCTTGATCTTTTTATGTCTATTTTTGTCTTCTTGGTTGTCCCACGTAGTACCTACCAAGATCCCCGAGGTCTTGTGTTACGCTGGGGCATCCTTTTGTGCTTGTGGTTATCTCAATACCTGGCCCGACCAAGGTCTTTGTGACTTTGGGGTGTTGGGATAGCCTTCTTGTCTGTTGTGTTTATTTCATGCATTAGACACTATTACGCCTTGGTTCCACATATCCTGGCACTTGGTGTCTTATGCTATAGCAAAAACCAGTGCTCCGAAGATGGCAAATTGCATTAGAATTGCATCTCATCTTTTCATTACATCATCTTGCATGTTTTCCCCCATCCTTTCATCTATCCAAATCCCCCCATCCCTTCATCCTTCATCATTCTCCATCCTTTCTCACATCTCAATCCTATCCTCATCAACTCATATCTCACAAAAATACTCTAATCAAATCCTTGGTCTTATCCCTAGTCTTGTTACCAACCTTGAACCATCATCCTCATCCTCATCCTCATCATCCATCATTATCCTTCCCTATCCCTTTGGTGTTGTTTTGGGATGTATCCTTCCCTCATCAACAACACTTTCATCGTCATCAGAGGGTATCCTTCCCAATCCTTTAGTGGTGTTTTGGGGATGTATCCTTCCCTCATCAATACCACTCAATGGGATGTATCCTTCCCTATCCTCGCATTGTTTCGAGATCCCTCATTGACAACACTCCATCCCTCATCAACCCCCTTTTGGCTTGTACCTTGACTAGGGAAACATCACCTTTTGTCATCCATTTGTGCTTCATCATCTTCATTTTGAATCATCATCCTTATTCCCCTTGCATCATCTCCTCCATTTCGAGAGCCCACCTGTGTTCTCTTGAACCCACATGTCCTCTCGAGGGGGCATCCTTCATCCCTAATTTTCATCATCTTTTTCCCTTCCTAATCATTCAAAGGAATGACTAGGGCATCTTTCCCAATCTAACCATCTTCTTCTAGGTTCTATGTTTTAATGATCTTTGAAATGATGCTACTTCGTAACACCATCTCAAAGAGGGGCAAAATATAGACATCTAAATTTGGAGACTTAATTTATCCAAATTCATCCCCTTTCGTCTTATTTTCGTTAATTAAGTAATACTGCTATTATTTAATTAATAACTTTAATTCTGCCAAATCCCTAAGGTATTTAATCAATAATACCTTATATCTTTAATCCCCCTTTCATCAAATGAATTAATAAAATATGACATTTATTTAATTCCTCACATGTCACATCCTCCATCTTTTATTATCTAATCTAAATCCTTCTTCTAATCTCATCATTAGGATGCGCACATGCCTAATCCTTGATTAGGAGGTGTCATATCCTCCAAATTTTGCAAATTGGCCTCTAATCTTTCTTAGCCACCTAACCTTCCTCTAACCCCTCATCAACTTGTCTAATCACCCCCTTTAGTCAACTCTTCCCATCCCCCAAGGAATTTTTAATTCCTTTTGTCTTCCCAAAGTCCTTTGAGGAATTTTTAATTCCACTCTCATCTTTCAAGGAATATTAAATTCATTTTCTCTTCCCCATGTCCTTTATGACATGTGTCCTTGGTCAACCTTATTAAAGGCCTTCCCCTTTTGGACAAGACACTCCACTTCCCCATGTGAATTTTTAATTCACTTTTAATTCCCCAATGCACTCAAAGGAATTATTTATTCTTTCCCTTCTCCCCATAAAGATATTTGAGGAATTTTTAATTCCTCACATGTCCTCTCACCCACATGGGACAAGGACATCCTTTATGAGGATATCTTGACCAAATCCCTATGGTCCTTTGAAGTACATCCATGTCATGTACTTCACACCTCATCTCCACCTCATCTTTCTCAAACCTCTCCCCTTGCCACATGTCAAGATGTGAGGGCTTGTGAGTTCTCAACTCACCATAGCCCTACATCTTGGCCATGTGGGGGATCAATCTCAACCGTCCATTTCTTCTTGGAATTCTCAAAATTCCTATAAATACCCCCTCTTTTCTCTCATTTACGGGAGATCATTTTGCTAGCCAAACTCTTGCAATTTTGTTTCTCAATCTATACTTAGCCATTTGCATCCATTTTGTCCAACAATCTTGCATCTCACACTTCACATCTTGCATCTACTTGCCATCAAGGAGCATACATCTCATCTACAATCGAAGGGCCAACCAAAGAACAACTCTACAAGGTAAAAAGTTCCATTTTTATGTTGTTAAGTTCATCATTTGCCCAATCTTGAAGTGTAGGGTGTTTTTAGTTGTTATTTGCACTCTCTTTAGTTTGTTGCTCATCTTTTAACAAGCATATTTCGCCCTATCATAGTTATTAATATATTTAATTTTAATTCTTTTATCTAACTCTTTTATATTGTTATAGCATTTATTTAATTATTCATCTCTATTACAAAAATAATTATATGATTAAATATATTGCATACTTGTTATAAATATCTCACTAATCCAACCATACATTTTATATATGTTAAAAATATATAATTTAACAATTTATACAACTTCTAATTATGATAAAGACAAGAATCTTAATCTATACCATTATTTTGAGTTTGGTTTAATAGAAATTGAAAAAAATTATAATCATAAAAAAACAATGAATAAACTAAGGATCATTTTAACAATGGTGAATTAGTGCCTAAAGATTGGCCTAAAAAAGTACAATATTCAACATTCTCATCACAAATTATATATGAAAACTAAGGATCATTTGGTCATATATATTTTCATAGATGTAAAATTTGAATATTTATTACTATAACATGTTCATTACAATTAGATTTTTAAATAATATTGTAATAATTTATTATGTCTTTGAAATTTGTTTTGTGGATTTTAATGTTGTTTTTGAAATTTAAGTTAGAGCAAGTATAATCTAATGAGATACCTTAAAAAGATTCAAGTTTTATAATTTAAATCTCCCTCTTATATAAATATAGTTTTTTCTAGTCTTACAATTTCTTGTGTCATCTATTCAATTATTTTAGCTATGGATTTAGCCGCAATCTTGTAGGATGTATTAAGAAGAGTAATTAGTATCCACCCTCTGATAAAAAATAAAAATTCCTTTAGGATTTAATTTATCAACCCTTGATTAATAGAATTTAAATGATGGATCCCTTTGATAAAGCTACTTTTTATACCTCATAGAGTCCTTGATGAATGGAAATATTGTTTTAAGGAATTGTGTAGCTAAACCATCTATTCCAAGACTTTTTGAGTATTCAAATCCTTCAAGGAAATATCAACCTCCTCAAGGGTGAATAAATTATCTAAATGTGCCTATTTTTTGAGACCAATTATTTTGGGTATGCAAGTGCCAATCAATTCCTCAACTATATCTTGAAGTGGATCTCCTTCAACTAGATCAAATAAAAATTATTTGTAATGTTGGAGGAAAATGGATTTAATATCATTAGAGTTGTCATGGAACTACCTCTCTTTATCAATGATAGATATTATCCACTCTTGAGAATGTAAACATTTTCAAGATAACTAAAAAATAATTTGTATCCCTTATATCCTTTCATCCAATGTAGCCTATCTCTTAATTGAGATCCTCTACCACAATTAAGTTCAAATCTTCTAAGTTTTATTTCAACGGAATCAACCACTCATTGTAGAAAAGTTATTAGTAAGTGCTAAAGCCAAAACAAGTTTTTTTTTTTCTATTTGGATCCATTTTTTTTCCATTCTAGATCTCTTTCTAGCCATATTCTTATTGTAAGATCATAGTAAGGTAGTGTGCAATAGATTTAATTGCATCATTCCACAATTGTATCCACTTACCATTTTGTTGAGGTCTAGGAATATCAACCAAAGGGATATTAGGGAAGCAAGGTGATCAATTTTATTGAGGTGGGAAGTGTTGAGCTTGAAGGATAGATTATTAGGTATGAGGAATAAGAAGTTTGAAAATTTTAAAGAATTGGGAGGTGATATGTGAGATAGGTTTAATAGAATCTACTTAAATAAGGGTGTTTTGTGGAGAGGGGACAATGGAAAGAGAAATAACTAAGTAAAATCTATCAATACAACTAAGTTTCCCTTAGTTCACCATCTCTTTAGTTGGTCCAATTGAACTAGTGATGAGTATAAGAATATTTTTTGTCTAAAATGGGATCTAAACCCCTCATGGTATTTCTAGTTAGGATGTAGGAATTCAATTATTTTTTAGAGAGTTTATGAGAACTAAACCAACCTGTATCTTGGTTTTTTCCACCATATCATATTCACCTCCTTGTAGCCATTTAGTCATAGGGAGGGCATAAAAATCCATTCCCACAATTTAACTTGACATGAGGAGTCATTAGGCATACAATAAATAAAAAATGAATAGGTATTCCTTGGATTAGTAGTAAGCACTAAGCACAATTTTTGTTGGGATCCACTCCTCAATAGATGATAAACTTAGCCAAGTATTGGGAAAGGTGGGTCAACCTTGCATCCTAATATTTTGATTTATTATTTTGTCCTCATATTAGGAAATGAGGCATCTCACTTTGTGTTGGTAGTTATTTGTCATTTGTTGAATGCTTTGGGAGGTGTCTAAGATGTTCTAAGAGCATATAATATCATTATAGCTTTATAAGATGAAACCCTCTTATGACATATTCTTATGACATTTAAGAGCATGACTATAGAATATTTACAGTAAAGTATTGACCAACATTATGAAAAATCATAAGAAATATTTTAATGGGTTTGAATATATCAAAGTGGAATACAAAAATTGTGGTTGAATTATTTTCACTCATGGTTTCAATAAACCACTTTTAATGTATAGTTTCAAAACATCCCATTTATTAGTGCTTGAGTATATAATATCACATGATTCATATGATTGGCTTGTAGGTATTGTTAGTGCTTGAGTATATAATATCCCATTTATTAGTGTAGGAATATTTTTACACCACTACTTTCTTTCATTTGGTATTAAGCCTTGGTCATCTTACATTCTAGGTGTTACAGGTGTAGTTTTTTGTACTAATCTTGGAGTGAGTGGGACCTTGCATAAAAGAAAATCTTGTTGTAGGAAAAATAGCAACTGTGTCAAGGAAAAAGATGTGGACATTTACAAGAACTTTTTTTTTTAAGAAAAAGTGGGAGACCACTTATAATTTTATTTATATATAATATTTTACATATAGCTGGTTCAGGCAGACATACTAGCGGGAAAGAACCAGCAAGAAAACCCCCAGTTGCAGTCCGAGTAACAAGTTTTACAAAATATCAAAAAGACCAGTGAGGTCCTAGTACAAATGACCAATTGTCTAATTACAACGTTACATAAGCACATTGGTTGAATACATCAATACATATGCACATTCTCTTATGCACCCAAAATACCCAAAAGAAGACATCATACTAGGTATACCCATGACTCGAATACATAACACTGGAGATTACAAAACCTTACTAAAAATAAGACTAATAAGTTGGGAAGCCACTTTCAAAAAGATGCAGATTTTCCACCAACATGCTAAAAGCCATTAATCGAGCTTTCTTTTGTTTCCACTTGTTTACCTTTGTGTTGGCGATCATGCTCAAAAGAAGGTTTTGATTTGTTAATATCAAGCACATAACGATAACATAATTTCTTTTTGGATGAAGATGGAAGTTGCAAATCATGAATGAAAACATGACTTCTCAAGAAAGAAATGGCATGATATTTTCTTTTTAAATCATCAATCTCCTCCATGGAAATGGCAGATCTGTATCTATTTAGAACTTGGTAGAGATGTGAAGAAGTTTCATGCGGGATTTGGTGGGATGACGTTCGCTTGAAGGTTCATGCTTTGATTGTTCGGTTGACAAACTTGTAGGTTTGGATTTAGATCTACCATAGGGAAATGTGTTCCAATATTTGATTTGGGCATACTCACACTTGTTGTTCCATTGAAATTTGTAGAAGGTAATGATCCCATGTATGGATTGTATAAGTGTGAATGTTGATAATCAATCGACATTGTAAGGCTTTGAATGTTCAATTGATTTGGATTACTCATGATGTATGGATCAAATTTGTATTCCATGTTCTCCTTGTGTTTTGAACTTGTTGCAAAAGTGACCTCTAAGGTTCTTAGGACTAATGACGAGATGAGGGATGAAAGGTATAAATGATATGAGTGTTGAACGTTTAGGGATTTTGGATCAATGCTAGACTTAGGGTTTGATTTTGATTGGTTTGATTGGATTTGGATAATGGAATTTTAAACCCTAAGATTTCAGATCTTATCTTAGGATGAACTTGTTCAAAGGATTGCTGATTCGATTAAATGTATGAGAAAGGATGCATTCCCATGCATCTAACTAAACGAGGTGATTTTGATTTTGATGACTTACCTAAGTCTAGAATGATGTTTCCAAAAGCTCTAAATTTGTTTGGTGGGATGGATTGATAAATGTTTGGATGAATGAATTGTTTTATTTGATCCTAATGAACCTAGGAAGGACTTGTTTACTAGACCAAGATAGTGAAGAACATGCCTTTCTCTAAGAGTAATTCAAAATCAAAAGATCAATATTTGCATGAAAACCATATGACCAAAAGATGCCAAGCACATGTGTGGGGTCCAATTGGTTCAATCTTTGCTTAATGGATTCTTTTTACCACAAACACACTCTTGATTAGGTTTTCAACTGAATGTCCAATGTCCTAATTCTCTTTCATCCCACAAAGTGCATTATGCGGAAATCGAGGAAATCAAGGCAAAGGTTACCAAGAGTTGACTTTAGTAGAAGCAAATTGAGATGAAATCCAAATGTTTAGATGCCTCTAAGGATACAAATCCCAAGGGCAAGCAATAACATGTGAATTTTTTCAAGGATATTTGCCTCTCCTAAAGGGTTTGCAATTTTGATGATTCGTTGAATGTTGGTATCAATGTTTTCAATTAAAGCACTGTGTTTTCAAACCACAAGCAATACGACATCCTAGCTCAATTGGTACATTTTTCTTAGTGGGCTTGCCTCATTCCCTTCATAGAAGAGATGATTTTACATGCAACCAAGGACAAAATATAAAGGTATGTTAAGAATGAAGTCTTAACCTCTATATTTCAACCAAGATCGGACATGGCAAGTAACTTCTTGGAATCTAAGTTCCAATGCACCACTTTGATAAACTCGCTCCATGGATCAATTGGTCACTAGAAAACAAGGGTTCTATTTCATACTTTCCGTTTGTGGAGATTGAACCATACGACAAGAGTCCCCTTTCGGATCCATCTTGTTGGAATCAACCGCGTGATACTATCGTTTCTTCCAATACCCACATTTATATCCCGGTTGGAAATACTCTTGGCTTTAGAGAGTTACCAGTTGATTCATTCCCTTGGGTGAGTACTTTTTCGCCAAGGCAGGCCCTCTACGATAAACAAAAACAAGCAAAGACAAAATCTGTAACTCGATCAATCTTTGACGACTCAAAGAAAGAGAATATACGCGATGATGCTCTACTCACACTCGCACAAGATGTTCAATTTTAAACCCAAATCGAAGTGTGTATGGGAAATTATTTACGCAACTTAATGTCACCAAAATCCTTTTGATTCTCAAGATCGTCGTGAGGCATGAGAGAAGCGCATACGTCTTTTGATGATATTACTTTGTGTAAATAATTACAAAACAATAAAGATGCGCATTCATTTTATCCTTCAAAGCAATGATTCAATTCGTTTTAAGCACCAAAGGAAAGATGAAGATTGCCTTGTTCAATTTTTTATTCCCAAACAAAATTTTGTGAGTTTGCCTAATGTTCATTTTAAAGCCCAAAACAAAAAAATGAGTTAGCCTAAAACATAAAATTAAGGCGTAAAATGGAAGCCTTAGATTATCACAATAAGCATTAAAAAATACTTTTGTAAATTTTAAATTTGATGTTCAATTCTTTGACTTCAATCTCGCTTTTCTTTTACTTGATTTCAATGCTGACCTACAAGACATTACAATGAAAAATATTAGAAATGAGATCTATTTCAAGGAATTAATGATAACTTTTCATAGTGAATACAATTCCAATCCACATGAATTCATTCAATGGTCATAATAAATGCATTCTCATGTAAGAGTCCAAATCAAAAATTGATAATTTCATAAATGTATGTCAGTTCACAACAAAGCTTGATTGATGCAATCTCCAAAATTTATAAATTAAAAAAATAGAACACACATTGATGGCTCAAGTGACTTTGCAGATACATTAATAGTATTGTATGCATAGCTTGGACATGATGAAAGATCAATCAATAATAAATATGATTTGAAATGGAAACTTTAAATCCCAATTGCAGCAAATGATAATTACAATGATTCTAGATCTCTGTTATTAATAACCACAACTCCCAATCTGTAGAAATCATAATATATATGTTGACTTTAACGCCTTCACGTGCTCTCCTGGGGTTCCTCAACAAGTCTGTCAAGATTTGCAAATCTCCTACATATTTATTCAAAGAACAATTTGAAGAGAACAAGTTGCATGCGTATTTTTTCACTCCTACCCACTACACCCTTAAACCAGCACAGAGGACAAAACTCACATGGTACGAAAAAGAAACTTAGAGCTCGTACCTTTCCTACTCAAACCTTAATTGGAAGGGGATGCCTACTCACCATTTTGATGTGATGCTTAACAAGTCAAGAGAAGAACTCAGCAGGTAATTCAATGAATGGATAGCGAGCATATGTTTATAACTGTAGTTTTTCTATTCGCCGAGGATAGGCAATCTGTAACCACAAATTTTTCAACATGGAGTGTACATTTTGCATGGAATTATTTGCTCCACAACTCTATGTGCATAATTCAATGCCACTCACATCAATCAATGCTAATTCAATAATAATATTTTGTGAAATAAATTGTCAGGTATCGTAATAATGAAGGGACATCCATCAACGCATAATAAAAGAAGATTTTTTTTGTTTTGAACACAGTAGCATAGTAAAGGCATGTGAACTATGTGACAAAATGCCCAAGGAGACGGCAGAAGCTTTAGGTGCCTTCAAGAAAATGCCATTGGCAAGTGTAAAGCAGAATTCCCCAACCTTTCAGCATCCTCCCTAGCCTGATAGATGTTGTGTGCAAAATGCGGATGCATTGACAAGGCGTGTGAACTGTGTGACAGAATGTTTCAAATAAAAGTCGTGCTTCAACAATCATTCCAGCGTCCTTGTCTGCGCACGTCCAATGAAAGCTCCCTGGTGACCCATAGTAGATGTAATGAAAGTAATGAGATCTAGATTGGACTGAGATTACATCGCAGATTCAGAAATATATAATCAGACATAGAGAGATATGTGAAATGAGTAATATTCAATATGGGATGCATACACAAGTCTGAGAATCAATACTGGACATTCTAACCTTCAACTATGATTGGTTTACAATAAATGACTGCTCATAAATTATTAATAGTCTTCAACATACTCAGCATGTCCATCGAAAGCAGATTATAACTTCTCACAGTATAACAGATCACAACGATGCAATCTAGGCTTATATTTGCAACAATGATAGTACATACAACACCCAGATTTGAACAAGACCTTAAACTATTTGCAATAGATAAAAATATGACTGGTAAGTAGCATTACAGAGAGAAAATAATAACTTTTCGACTTGGAAATAGCACCTAGAAATTTGCAGCAGGCTTGTGAATAGATTGCAGTTGCCCATAATGAAACAGCTGGCCCACGTCCTTAAATAATAAAACCCAGCGACCTTATTTGAGGTAGTAGTTGTTGTCTCACGGTGATTTTGGACTTCCAAAAGTAATTGTTTTTCTCTACAGGGCACACGTCCTCTCTTTATGAGCAAACAACCTCACAAAGTGCCACGAGCTGGACTTCAACATGGCTTTACAAAACTCATAAATACATAGTAAAGGCAGAAAGACCATACAACTCATAAAAGGTGCTACTCTCCTTAACACAACCCTCTTCTAATAATGATATTGCTTCCATACAGCCTGAAACAACACTACATTAACAACAAATATGTTCTGAAATAAAATTAGTCTTAGACCTGTAGTAACTATGCACTGGTAGATGAATGTTGCAGCAGATAATGATCAAAAATACACTTTTAGTAATAAATACTAGGTTATTCGAAAACTCCAAGGAATGATGTCTTCAAGCATAGAAACTCACACATCAGTACCAACACTCAGAATGATTTTCACTATTCACGTCAAAAATCCATCCGCAAGATAGAATATTTGAAGAAAAGTTCAAATGAAGAAAGTCAGGATCTTACAAAAACTTAATGAGAAAGCAACAATAAATACAGATGCAACATCTCGAAAATGGCTCTTGGTGTTTAAAAGATGACTACAATTGGTAATTCAAACAATGAAGAAAACAAATATAGCCATTGTTTAAAATAGCCAATGAAAGACACAATGGGCGGCAAATGTAACACCAAAATTTTGCAACTTTTATTCTATTTCATGTATATCAGCATGAAGTTAAAAGAAAGCAAACCAAGAGGTATTCTTTATGAAATAATCACCTATGCTCTTCAAACATAACAAAAACAAACTAGTTAAAATCCTAAGAAACATGGTGAATAATCTATTCCATAGTGGATTGGTGCTATTGTTGAAAATAGCCCTTTCCCAATCCTTGCTTGTAGACATCAAAAATATATAGATTGATATCACACACTCGGTCCTGATCTACTAACATCACTTCATCCTAAATTATCCCTCTATCTAACCATTTAATAAAATAGCCTTATTTGATTAAAGTCATCATAATTCTCCTTTTAATTAAATAAATCCCTCAATTTAATTAAATCATTATCTTTGTGTAATTTGCGAGGTCATTTCATCTTCCTATCTTTATTTAATTAAATAATCCATATTATTTGATTAAATCTCTAAAGTTAATCTAATTAAATTAAATAAATCAAGAATTTATCTAATTTAATCTAACATCACCCCTTTTGGTTAAATAAATCAAAATATTTATTTAACTAAGTCTTAATCATTTTCATCTCTTTTTGATTTATTTCAATCCTAAAATCTAAATCAAATAGTCAAATCAGCTAAATCTCCCCTTAAATTAATCAAATCCTGATTAATTTAATCCTAATCACTCAAATCCTCTAGATTTTGCAACTTGCACAATTAAATCATTTATTTGATTTAATAATTCTCTATTTACTTTCAAAATGGCATCAAAAAGGGAATATTCCTCCAAGTTTGAAATCTCCCCCCCAAATAGACTTGTCCTTCCAACAAGGCATTCAAAGCTCTTACATTGTCTCTTACATGTCTCCCACTTGGAATTTAACTCATCTTTCATCCCCCCTAAACATGTCATCTCATCAAATTCAAATTTCAAATTTGCACATTGATCAAAATGTGCTCAACCTTCATCCTATCAAATGTTGACAAGTGGCACCTTGCCATTGGTTGAATGTTAGTCCCACATTGCTCAAATTTGGGCATTCATCCATCTAGAAATCCTATAAATGAAGAGCTCCTCTCCTCATTTTATCACCCACAATCGAAGCAAAGCTACCATGCTAAAATACTTAGCCATTTTCATTCACCCATCTTGAGTTCTTAGCTAGGTTATTGCAGATTTTGTTTGGATCTTTCACCATTTCATCAAAAGTGGATCATCAATCTCTTCAACATTCGAATCTTGCATCTTAGGGATTGGGAAAGGGCCAAATTTCCACATCAAATTGGCACCAATTCCCCCATGGGATTGAGAGTTTGCATATCTAATTAGGATTTCATCTTGTTTTTATCATTTACATTGTGTTCTTCAATATTTTCATTCCTAGTTTGATTTGTAAATGGATTTTATGGGGAATCCTTCTTTTAGCTTGTAATTCCTTGTCTAACTCGTTTATTCATGTTGTTTTGCAGGTACTAGGAAAAGGGTTCGCACATTGCTTAAGCTTGATGTTAAGATGCTATGAAGATGATGATAAGATGGGCAAGATTAGCTCTCAATTAAAGAGAGTAACCTTGCAAGAGATTTGTGGAGATCCAAAGATTGTGGATATGAAATGATAGAATTGTGGAGCTGTCGAGGATTTGATCAAGGATGAAGCCTTTCATTTATAGATTATCTTGATGAGGGATTGGCCAAATGGGTGAATGTGGGACTAAAGACAGACCAATGACAGGAGGCCACTTGTCAAGTTGTGATAGGCTGAAGGTTGTCCAAGATTTGGGAAATGTGCCCAAGAGAGGGAGTTTCAAATTCAAATTTGTGCAATAAATTTTGAGAGGGGGACAAGAAAATGAGCAATAAATGCAATTTTGGAGGGACAAATCAACTTGTCATATTTTTCAAACTTGAGGGAATATTCCCCATAATGCCATGTTGAGTGAAAATGTTGATTTTAATAAATCAATAAATTGATTTATTTGTGCAAGTGGGATTATCTAGAGGATGTCACATGCATTAGATTAGATTAATCAGGTTTAGATAAACTTAATGATGATTAGGATGTTTGACCTTTTTTATTTAAATATTTGATTTATTTAAATCAGAAAAGGATGGAATATGACTTTAGATTTAATTAAATAAAAGACTTGATTTATTTAATTAAAAGGATGGTGATGTTAGGATCAAGTTGATTTATTTAATTTAAATTGATAACTTTTGGAGATTGAACAAATAAAATTGATTGATTTATTTGATGAGTGAATGTGATGCATAATGTCAATTTGACGTGTCTACAGGTGGTTTATCAAAAACCATACACCTACAATCCCAAAAGTTATTTACTATGCCCCTATGTGTGAACCATTTTCTAGAAAGTTTTGGTTTGTTCACATTAACTGGCAAGCCAGTGCTGGGGTTAATAAATAAAGAGGCTATTTGGGATTTTTTTATTTGGAGATCTTTCACATCATCATAAGACAATCTACATGCATAATATTGCCTCATGGTTTCTCGCCATGAATGAAATGCATTATGTTGGGTGGAGAGGGTTTCTACATCTGTAATTATTCATGTCAATGTGGTTGATGTACGAGATAATCGAGGGATTTTTTTATAAACATCACAACTGCCCCTCAATTGCTCCAATTTTTCATGAATTAAGTCTTCAATTGATGGTTGTGGAGGTGGTGGAGCATTTGGCATTTCTACATTTTGATTCTCAGCTAGTGGATTTTCATTCTCAACTGGTGGAATTTGTGCATTCTCATTCTCGGCAACCATAATGCCTAATTAAAGTTAAAAAATAATTAATCTAAAATTAGACAATATAAATGAAACACTATTTTTAAATCAAAATCCATTAAAAAAATTCATTTTTTTCAATCAAAATCCATTCTAAACTCAATTGTTTCATAAAAATTCAATCAAAAACCCTATTTTGAAAAAAAATTCACAAAAAACATTCATTTTTTTATCACAATCCATTCTAAATTCAATTTTTTCATAAAAATTCAATCAAAAACCCTATTGTGAAAAAAAAATCACAAAAAACATTCATTTTTTTATCAAAATCTATTCTAAACTCAAATTTTTCACAAAACTTCAATCAAAAACCCTATTTTTAAAAAAATCCACAAAAAACCATATGAAATTATTCAAATCTAAATCAACATTGAATCAAATCAAATAAAAATAAAAAAACTTACCTTTCCAAATCGGATTTTTCCCAAATTGGATATATGTTACGCGAAGAAGGAATGCACTGTGCGCCCGTGGGTTCTTCACTGTCAAATGACTTCAAAACAATGCTGGACTTTCTTTATATATGATTTTTGCAAATCGGATATTTGATCCAAATCGGATATCCGATTTGTAAAAGTAGGTTTGGTGTTTGGTATGGTGACACCCGAGCCTAAAAAAGTCAACACTTTATTTTCACATTTTTCGGTCGGTGAAAGATGTGTTTTTTTCCTCATTGCCATTTTTTGGCCCACCATGATCCTGCACATACCCTGTTTATTTGTCTTTTCATGCATACATGTTTGAGTTAAATTGTTTATAGTTGCTATTTTGAGAAACCTTCATTTCCTTCCAACAACTTGTCAAACCCTAACCTTCTTGTATGTCTCTGGGAATCAACGAAATAGAGATCCATGTGAGTCCCCTAGTTCCTCTTCATTGATGTTGTTGAGCAGTCTCAACCAAGAAGAAACAACTTTCCATCATGGTGCACCACCTTCATTTCCCTTTCATGTATTCCTTCTCCCCTTTTCCTTGTGAGTTGTTAGAATAGAGAAGTGGTAGGTTTTCATGTGTTGGGCTGGACCAACATATTGCACTTGGATCGAAAGAGGAATTTTTACTTCTCTAGAGACTCAACCTCATATGCACAAAGGTCCCACACCTTGAGGTTGTTTCCATTGTGTCATTGGAATGTTGAACTTCATGTTCAGCAAGGTGCAATTTCATGTGACAACAGTTTTTGGCACACCCGATGGGACTTCTTTCTCTTTGCTAAAGAATTTGGTATTTTCTCTAGCACATCTTTCCTTTTGAGGCATATCTTCAAACACCATCTCCATTCGTATCTATTGGTTCAAGCAGTGCTAAGTTTACTTCAATTTTTTGAGGAGTTGGTGCCTTCTTCCACATTTCAGCCTTTGGAGGAATTCTTCAACCACCTAGAAACTTTGCAACATCATTTGGGTGACTATTGGTATGTACCCAAAATCTTTGGTTGGGCAGTCCTCTACTTCCCTTTTGTAATTTTCAAAGATTTCCCTAATGCATTAAAATGTCAAATTTTAATGGAAACCACTTGTATACTCCCCCATTTTACAAAAATGTCAACTTTGCACCAACCCATCAGTCATATCAGGTTGGTTATGTATTCCCATTCATTCCATAGAACCCTACTGTTGTGGGTTCTCAATCTTATCAAAATTCTTACCACCCCCCCTGGTCAGTCTTCTTGGACACCCACATATTCCTATCAGCAACCCCAAGAGACTCATAATTTTGAAAACCAGCCTGGTTTCTCTCCATGTTAGCCCCAAAGTTCTAGTAATATGAGCACAAGTGAAATTACAAGCATATTGTTGGATTTCAATAGATGACTGGATGATATTCAAAGAAAATAAGAGTTTGACCTACAACATGAGTGGGCTAATCAAGCCTATCAGGGGAAACAATGTTATTTCCCACAACAGGATGAGCTTGTCCATCAAGCTCACTAGCCTCAATAGCAAAAGACAAAAGCTCAATGGAGGTATGAGTAGCAGTTGGAGGAACAAAGAAAGCAACAATAGGATTGTACAACAAAGGATGTTGCTGCTAGACAAGAGCAACTCAAACTTTCCCTTTCTCTAACATAAATTCATGAGACTGATCAAGCAACCCCTTGTGTGCCTAGTTTTAGACAAACACTTCCATTTGTTCTAGAACAACTTGCTAAGGAGGAGGTAAGAAAGCATAAGTTTGTAAGTTTCAAGAACCCTAACAAACCTCTTGAAACTTCTATTAGCCCTCCTTTTGTTTCAAAACAACCTATTGTGTAGGAGGTTCGCAAGCACAAAATTTTTAGTTTCAAGAATCCTAATCAACCTCTTGAAACTCATTTTCAACTTCATGTGCCATCAAGTAGATCTCTTATGTTGGAGATCCCAAGTTTTGAGAGCCTCCATTCCTCACAAGAACCAATCCATGAGGAGGATCAAATGTTTATTCCTATTGAGCAGCCCCTTCTAGAGCTTCAACAAGAGTTTCAATTCCCTTTTGGTTGTTTTTCTCCCCCTATTGCTATTTCACTCTTTAAAGGTGGACCAATGGTATGAGATCCTAATTGGTTAGAAGAATAGAGGAAGGAGTAGTTTCGAGCTAGGAATGAAGAGGATGTTCTTGAGAAGCCTTCTTATGCTCTTAATAATGAGTGTCTTGAGCTACTGCAAGAAAAATTTGAAGATAATCAGTTGCAATAGCAAGACACTATACAAGTAAAGGAAATTGATGTAGTAGAGGAACCAATCCTCTCATTTGATGTCTCCCCTTATTTTGTTGAAAAAAAGGAAGAAATATCACCTATACCTATATCAGTAGAGGATTTTGAGCAACTTGGTCCTGACTTGATGGATGAAGACAACTCCATTATTTTTTAGCAATAGTAGCAAACATGTTTATCCGTTGTTATTGTCGATGAAGATCCTCAATTTGTTGAAGTCTACAGTTCTAAGGTGGAGAACCTCTTTTGGGATGATTTATAAGCTTTTTTTTCAAGCTTCAATCTCAATCCTTCACCCCCAAAAGAGAAGCAAAGAGGGCAACAACATAAGAGTGATGAAACAAAAGACGATGTGGCAGCCACTACATGCCAAGAGTTTTATTTTGTTGTATCATATTGCCAAGAAGAGATTAAAATAGAGAGACAACTTGAAGAGTTTAGTTCTTTACTTGAAGTGTCTCAAAAATTTGAGGTTTGTGTTGATGAAGTGTGCATCGATGCAAGTAACTCAATAGTTATTGAGGAACCACACATCTTCCTAGAGAGTGATGCTCCTACTACTCAATTTGATAGTATGTTGGAGCTTCAAATATTTTCATTTGAGGTGTATGAAGAAGAGACTCTTTGTGTAGATCAACATACAGGTTTGACATATTTTTCATCACCATGTGAGCTGGAGACTTTCCCTTTTGGTTTCAGTTCATGCAATGAGGAGATCAGCAGTGATAGCATTGGCCTATCCTTTTCTGGGGTGAGTTCTCTTACCTCTACAAAAATATTTTTCTTGTTTGATGACTCGTCTTCAATTTAGTTTACCCTTGTTGCTATATGTTCACATGAGGCACAAGTGTCAGATGAATTTGAAACTTGCATCATATGGTTCCCCTGCAATGGAAAAGTTTACAATGAGGTGATCCTTCACCTTGCAATCATTTTGTCCAGACACATGCATGCTGACAACAGTTTTTAGTGGTTGCAACTGGGTGAGGTCTGCAACTATGGTTTGAGAGAGATCAGCTCCTTCAAAAGGTTCATCTTTAACAAAGGAAAATTCCCATTTTTTGCTTTCTATTAGTTTTATGTACATATTGTAGTTTTTTCTTTCCATGAAGTGCTCTTGCACACCTTGCATTCTCCTTAAGGGAATGCATGTTCTAGTTTTCATCCTTTCTTCCAAGTGCACCCTGCACATGTTTTTATTTCTTTAAGGAGGCCCAGTTGTTGAAGTTTTACCTTCATGACTTCATTCCCAATGGAACGATAAGGTCTTTGGATTCCATGATTAGCAAGAAATCATCTTGCATAATTCGTCATAAATGTTGGCATTTCATGCCACCCTTTGAATGACCCATCATTGATAACTGATCTGAGAGATCCTACATGGGCCGTCTTGCATGAATTCTCCTTGAAGGTTCCTAAAAGTGGCTAAGTGTTGTGTTTTCAAACCTTTGGGTTGTCACTTGCTCACTTCCTTGCATCCCTCTTCTATCACCCCCTATATCCTTCTTCTTCTCCCTTTCCTTCCATTTATCCCTTTGGCATTTATGGTTTTTCCCATCGGGCTTAAGCCTTTCCCTCTACCTCCTATCCTTCTGAAAAATCAACTAAGCGTTGATCTTTTGGTGATCAAACTTTGGCATTCCCCTTTACCTTTGATTCCCAATTCTCAGTATGCTTTTGGAAAATCAACCAAGTTTTTTTTTTTAGGTGTCAAGGTTCACTCATACCCTTAATCGTTTACTATTTCATGGTAAGCGATAAGTCATAAGGCATCTTCCCAATGCCCGACTCCCAAAAATATCTCTTCCCTTTTTCCTTCTTCTTTAAGCCCTATTTTCTTCTCGAAGGTTTTAACCTTCTCTCATAGGGTCCCCTTTCTTCCAAATCCGTCTAAGTCCTTTGTTCAAACTTTCGGATATCAAAATTTTATCGTACCTCTTATCACTTTGCCTTGTCTTTGGTAAGTAATAAGCAGCAAGCCCAAACCCCAATCTCCAATTACCAATGAGTCCTTTCGGGCTTTAGTGTTTTCCCTTTCCTCATGCACTTTGCCTTGCTTAGTGGTAAGCGGTAAGCTTCATGCCCAATGTCTAAAGCAGGCCCAACACCCAATCCCTGACGAAGGTGCTCTTTTTCGTGGCCCCAGAACATTTAATGTATAGAAAAGGTTTTCTTTTAGGCCTAACACCCCAACCTTTTGATGATTTTTGGTGTGTTTTCTTGGCGATGCCATCAATGCTTGAACCACTTCCTTAGCTACATGTTTCGACTTCTATACTTCAAGGATGACATTTATTGCTCCCCTAACTTTTGCAAGTGGATTTTCATGGGTGTCAATGCTTATTTATTGTTGTTTGTGGACTTTCCCAATAGATCCATGCCCTAATCACATTTTTCATAAGATGGCTCCATCCTTTCATGCCTAGACTTTGCTGCTAACCACAGTTGGGTTAGGTTTTTGTTTGTGGTTATCTAAGTTATGCTTGATCTATAAAGCCAAGAAATGTATTCATTTAAAAGGGTTATTCTTCTAGCTCCTCTAAGATTTTTCTTTAGCAAACTTGCATTTTACAATTTATGATTGTAAAGATTGGCTTTTTCCTCTACATTATGAAATTGAGAAATATTGCCTCTTCTCAACTTTTTTATGTTTGTGTAAGTCCATTGCCTTCATATCTAAGTGTTTGTTTGGCTTTTAATGCATACATGTTTGAGTTAAATTGTTTACAGTTGATGTTTTGAGAAACCTTCCTTTTCTTCCAATAACTTGTCAAACCTTAACCTTCTTGTATGCCTCTGGGAATCAACCAAATAGAGATCCATGTGAGTCCCCTAGTCCCTCTTCATCAATTTTTTTGACCATTCTCAGCTAGGAAGAAACAAATTTCCATCTTGGTGTACCACCTCCATTTCCCTTTCATGTATTCCTTCTCCCCTTTTCCCTATGAGTTGTTAAAGTAGGCCAGTGGTAGGGTTTCATGTGTTGGGTTGGACCAACACATTGCACTTGGATCGAAAGAGGAAGCCAACCTTCTCTAGAGATTCAACCTCATACGCGCAAAGGTCCCACACCTTGAAGTTGTTTCCACTGTGTGATTGGAATGTTGAACTTCATGTTTAGCAAGGTGCAATTGGGTGATCCCACAATATTGGTTTACAATTTTTGGCCAAACTGGACATTGAACTAATTTTTTTTAACTAAATCTTCACTTTCAGACACTTATAGTTGCTAAACCATGAGGAATTTGAAGATGATGCAAACTAGTGATTTGTGAAATTTTGTCTGTAGATTCTAAATATATATATATATTTTAAATGAATCATAATGAATTTCTTTTTCCATCTCCTTTGAAAACTAGTTTTTATTAGTAAACAACAATTTTAAAGAGTGATGCTCACTATGAAAAACATATCTTTTTTTCTATGAAGGATAAAATTCTATTTTTTTTGAATTTAGCTTTGTAACTACGATATCTAGCACATTCATTTGTTTTCATAGTGTTTTATTGAATTTTTTTTCTTAATCAAATTTTTAAGTCAAACCAATTACAATTTAGAAATAGGCATAACACAAACAACGTGGCTTTTTTGTATGTATTGAAATTCAATTTATTTATTTTTATTGGATTAAGAACATCAATACCTAGCCTGAACATATTTTTTAGATTTTTCTTTTATAATCTACTATTTTTCCACATGTGCAGAACAAAGAGCTTGATTTTCAGTGACAAACCTACATTCACAAAAAATAAAAAATAAATAATGATCAAATTAAAATATTTAAAATTATAATTTTTGGGAAGCTTATAATAAGGACTACATACTTACAAAAATAAATTTTAAATTAATTCATTTGATCCCCCAAAAGGTAAATTAAAAGTGGTTTTTTATCAATATTTTGATAGGTGTAAAGGCGACTCCATTATAGGTATGGTTTAAAACTAGCAGGGTTCTATCCAAGGGGGTTTGATCTAAGGTGGTTTGATCAAACGATTTTCAATTGAAATCCTTTAAATGGAACTTTTCAAGGCTTATATCATTATATTTTCTAAAAATATGTGATTTCAGCAAAAATCAAGATGTCCCAAAAAGTGTAAACCACTATTGTGGGACCACCCAATTTCATGTGACAACAATAGTGCCTCCACATTTGCAAAGCAAGTATTATGGAAACCAAATCCAAGTCATGTGGTGTATAGTTCAACTCATATTGCTTCGACTTCCTCGACTCATATGCCACCACTTTCCCATCCTACATCAAATATTGCTCCTACACCCTCACCTAAGGCATTTGTGATTATCATGAATTGACCAGTAGGATCAGGTATAGTCAGAATTGGGGTTGTTGTAAACTTCTCCTTCAAAATTTGAAATGCTTGTTCACACCTCTCAGTCCACTCAAATCTCTTTCCTTTCTTCTGCAGTGACATGATTGGTGCTACAATTCTTGAAAATCCTTCCACATACTTCTTGTACTACCTCACAAGACCCATGAAGCTACAAACTTTTGTCACACTCTGAGGTGTCGACGATTCTACAATTGCCTTGATATTTTCTAGATCTATAAAAATTCCCTCTATTGATATGGTGTGGCCTAAATAGTGCACCTTGTCCTGATAAAAGGTACACTTGGATAACTTACCAAAAATATTCTACTCTCTGAAGCGATGTAGTACTATCCTCAAATGCATATCATGCTCTTCAACAGACTTAGAGTAGACCAGAATATCATCTATAAATATTATGAAAAAATCATCCAGTCTGTCTCTGAATATGTTGTTCATGAGGTTCATAAAAAAATTTGGAGCATTGGTCAACCCAAATGGTACCACAGTGAACTCGTAGTGACCATATCAAGTTCTAAAGGTTGTCTTTGAAATCTCATCTTCCTTGATCCTTAATTGGTGGTAACCAAACTCGAGGTCTATCTTGGAGAACATCGTAGCCCCTTTCATTTGGTCAAAAATCTCATCAATCCTTGGAAGAGGAGACCTATTTTTGATGGTGGCCTTGTTTAACATCTTGTAGTTAATGCATAAACACAAGGTACCATCCTCCTTCACAAAAATAACCGGTGCACTCCATGGAGACACACTCGGTCTAACGAACCCTTGGCTCAACATTTATTACAATTGAGCCTTCAACTCATACAGTTTAGTAGTAGTCACTTTGTAGGGAGCCTTGGATTGTGGCTCAATTCTAGGTAGAAGGTCAATGGAGAAATCAAATTCTCTTTTTGGTGGTAATTCCATTAGTTCTTTTGGAAAAACATCTTGGAATTCCCTTATAATAGGATAATCATCTTGATACAACTTCATATTGTCAAGGTCACTAATGTGCATGACATAGACGGGGCATCTCTTTCCCTAGGCATTCTTAAGTTGTATGACTAAGATTTGCCTCAGTTCAAGTGGACTTTGAAACCCATGAATCTCAACTGGATTCCCAAAGTTATCTAAGCAACTGATAGTCTTATCCTCACAATTGACTATGGACTTATGCTTACTTAACCAATTAATACCCACAACGAGATTGACTTGGGTCTGAAAATTTAGAAGCTCTAACTCGCTGCAAAAGAGACAAGAGTCTAACCCTCTTTTCTACTCAATTTCCATATTGGACCATCCAAGAATTCACCATATGCCTTGGTTTAACTGGTAATTTTGAAATTATCTTTGGATCTATAAAACACTTTATAGCTCTAATATCTACTAAAATAGAAACAAATTAACCAAAGACTTTACCTGTCAATTGGATCAGAGAGGCTTGAAAATTAGCTTGCATGTTGTCCACTGTTGCATGAATCTGATGTTGTGGTACTCACTATTGATTTATTTCTCTTTGATGCTCTAGATTGAGCTAGAGCATAGCCTATTAGTTTTGTTACTCAATTCTTTCATTCTCAGCCCTAAGTTCTTCATTTCTCTACCTCACAAGATCTAATAAAGCTAATTAATTGAATATTATTTCTCTCTTTAGCATTAGGATGCATTTGTTATATTTTTCATCAAGAATTTATGATGCAAGAGCATATGGGTCCATAGGCAATCTCTCATCACCCAAAAAAATGTTGATTTATTTTCTTTCAATTTTGATTTGTTTTGGTTTCTTGGCATCTTTTTACATCAAGAAACTTCATTTTGAGTCCAAATTGCAAAATTGAAGATTTTGTTGAAACACAATTTGAAAGCCTACTAATTGTTTTCTAGAAACAATTGTTTTATAAGTACATGAGATCTAGTGCAAATTTACATGGATGTTCATGGATGTATTTTTCCTAATATGACAAGTTTTAATGATCACATTCTTTACCAGTTGAAAGAAATTAATTTTCTTTGTTTTCAATTAATAAAAATAATTTATTTTGAAGTTTTATTAGAGCTAGAACAAAATGGTTTTGCTGGGGTTTTAGGAACATCTTTCCACACATCTTGATCCATTTTCAGGTGAATTTGAGCTTCCACTAAAAAGTTATAAAAAATTCATTTTTCAGATCACCTACATAACTACATGAAAAAGTAATTTTCTTTTTCACTAACAAAAAAATCATATAATTAAAATTGGAGCTGCTGTAACTCTCAAAGGCAAAATTTCATATTTAATTAAGAGTGGCTCCAAAATCAGATTTGGAATTTTTATTTGATTTTCTTTAAAAATGAGAAAGTAGAGAGAGTGAGGGGAGGGCGTGGGTATTTCGCCTCCCACTTTTTTTAATTATTTCTGAACATCTACCCATTTCAAGAAGGCGTTGAACGTGAAGAAGGGCGCCATTATATGAGGTTTTAAAAAATAGAAGAAACTACAGTTTAGTGGAGGGAGAAGAAGGCATAGAAATGGGATTCGTCTATTTTTCATAATGGTTTTAGGAAAATTCAAGGTCAACAATTTATAGCAGAAAATTTTCATGATAAATTCACCTCAAAGAAAATTTACTGGTGGTGAATTGCTGTGGTGAATTTTTTTTGAGGTGAATTTGTTATGGTGAATTTTTCCGCAGTGAATTGGTGAATTGTTGACGGTGAGTTTGTCTGATGTCTTTCATAACAGCAAAGAAATGTTAGTAAAGAGGCTGCCTGGAAAGAAAAGGGGGTCACCATTTTGGGGCCTTATCTCATCTCAGCAAAATTCAAAGATGTAATAGCAGCAAAAAGAAGTTAAAAAGGGAGCAGCCTGAAGTGGGAAGTTAGAAGGAGAAAAGTGTGGGGGAATGAGGAGATAACAGCCCTTATTTTGGGGCTGTTCATAGATAGGAATAAAATTTCATTTTGTGACAGCAACAAAGATTTGCAAATGATGTTGTGTGGAAGATAGAGAGGGTTGCATGGTGTTTGAAAGAAAATGGAGAGAATGAACTGAATAGTAAGAGGCCATGAAGGTCAAGTATGCAATGTTTTGTTGTAGTTTAGTTTGTAGTATTGAATTTAAATTTGAAGATTATGGGGAACTTCTGTAGTGTTAAATTTATATTGCATCTTTTGGTTTCTATTATGTTGGGAATGTTTGTGGGGATAGATCTACATCAATTCATGTATCATGAATATGCTCATATGAGCTAGCAGGTGAAACATGGTGTTGGGTAGCAACATGTGCTTCTGTTTTGTTCAACCATGCAAATAATTATCATACTTGCATCCAGACCTATCTCTACTCTACCAATCATTCTATTATTTCTATGCACATCATATTCATTCACACAGCAAAATCATCATAAGTATATTGATATTCATGCTTTAAATTTGCAAATAACTTACTTTCTAGGTTGATTTAATAGAGTCGCCACTCTTCAAAAGGAAGAGATAAGTTTTCAACTGTTATGATCAAAACTCTATAAATAACTTACTTTCTAGGTTGATTTAATAGAGTTGTCACTTTTCAAAAGGAAGAGAAAAAGTTTTTAACTTTATGATCAAGAGTTTTGTAACTAGAATGTTCTTACAAATTATTAATGGTTTCAAGTTTCTTAAATCACTAGTCTTTTTCATATAAACTAAATTAAATTATCTTCAACAATGACATCATTTTGTTGAGTCCGAAAATCACTACTCCAAATTCTTAAACATGATATAACTTTCAAAGCTAGAGTTATCATCATGTAAGTAAAACCAAGATTCATCCATAGATTATATCAAAGCTAGAGTTGTCATCATGTAAGTAAAACCAAGATTCATCCATAGATTAGGGAGGGTTAAAGGCTAATAAATGAGAGTAGATAATCTCTCATGCACTTTGTGCTCATCTTGAACATAGAAGGGTATTCCTAGGGGTGATCCTGAATGAGATTGAAGGTGCAAAAACTTAAAACAATAAAATAACTTTACAGGTGTATCTAAGACAAGTTCAACCCCAAAATTTTTCACTCGGTTAAAGATTGGTTAATTACACAAATTGCCTCTTATAAAGTTGATAATAACATCATTGTAATTTATGCAAGATAATGATACAAAGACATGGTTCACAAAGCATTTATGCTAGTAATACTCATAGATAATATTTCCCCTATCTTTTTATAATGATATCATGAATTGTAGAGATATGAAAACCAACTTTAAACTATTAGTTAATGATTTTGTTCGTTTGGAAGCATGATTGAATCATTTTTTTCTTTAGATTGATAACTTTTCAAATGGATAACAGTCATAGTTTACAAGAGGGGAGGAATATTGTATGGAAACATAAAAGGATGATCTAAATACAAATACATTAGAGAGTAAACATCAAATACAACATATACCTAATTATCTAGAGTTATGATATACAAATCCATATGTAAGAAATAAATGATCGCTGCATGGTTTATATTGTTTTAAAATGTTGGAATTCATCAAATATTCATCACATTCATGTTGAAAAATGTGATGAGAGAAACTGTACAAACTATTATAGATTCCTATAAAGACATACATACTACCTTACATACATTCTATCATAGAAATCCACAATAGTCATTGACATTCAAATGTTTTAGAACCCACTATACTCTTGAAAACTTGAAATTTAATAGTTGGAACACTAAAAATTCATGACACTAATAGAAATCCAAGGAATGACCCTCAAATGAAATAGTTTCATGTCCCCTTTTCTAAAAATAACATTTAATATTTTTTCTAAACCCGATTTTAGAAATAGCAAGTTGGGACCTACAGATGAATCAAGTAAATAGGATTTTCAAAATAAAATTATTAGATCATTTTTTAGAGACAAATTAATAAATAGGCATTGGATTTTGGGAGGAGCAATTTTGGAGTATTTTTGGCTTTATTTGATGCAAGATTTCGGTCGACGCTTAACACATTGCATAGGGCATCTTTATGATAGGAGTTACATTCAAGGCATGCAAGTTTAACCAACTTGGGCACCCAAATTAATGCTTGAAAAGGGAATTGAGTATAATGTAATTTCCTTCTCAAGTTTCAATAATTCACATTGTTTTCTCTTTACAAGTTTGTGATTTTTCTTTATAGGCTAATAAACCAATGAAGAAAGAATCTTTGAGGTTGGTAAACCAAGGGGATTGAGGCTCAGATACAATGGTTCTGAGGGTCTCTAGGTGTAATTTCATCTAGAGATTGCCATTTTTTTTAATGTTCTTCAGTTTGGTATTTTATTTTCAGTTTGTTTTGCAGAAGTTAGTAGTATTTTAAATTTCAGATTGTATTGTTGTTGATTGCAAAAAATATCAATATATTGGAGGTATTTTATTAGCCTTTTGATACATCAATTCCCAATCTTTGTGTTTCATGTGTGATGGAATCTTTCTCAATACAACACTCCATAGATCTCATTTTGCAAGCATGTCTTCCATCTTGGGATTTCACAACTCAAAGTTGCCTCCGTTAAATTTTTCACTCTATTCTTCTAGATGTGCTAGCCATCTCCTTTCTACAAAAAAAATCATAAAAAATACTTTACAACAAACTCCCACTCAAAGAAGAATAGTAAAAAACCCTCTACCCAAAAATGGCCTAGCATTGATACCAACTAAAATGAAGCAAGGTACATGGAAACAATTCCTACACCTATCTAATAAGGAGAGAGTGCAAATTGTTAAAACCTTAAACAATTATACTACAAATTATGCACATTTCAAGAAATAGAAAAAAATATATGAGTCACCACATATACAAATGCACATAACACAAGGTATACCTAGGGAAAACTCTTTTCAAGAGAAAACCCCACTCCAAAATCTTACTCAATGTATTATAGTTAAAAGTTGATTACAAACACTTGTAGAGAAATTTTCTTCCAGGAGTACACCAATGTTGAATAATAATGCTTATAAATGAGTTACCATATAATAACAAAACTAAGCACCCATTTTTATGAGCTCCAAAGTAGACACCTAGGATTGCCACATGATCATCTCCAACATTGCATGCATGCAAAACATAGCCTTTGACATGCATTTACCCTCTTGACATGCAAAGGGCCCACTTGACATGTAAGGTGCTTGCATGCATAGGCACCTACATAAATGGGTCCCACATATCTTTATTTTTCTATTTCCAACTCTTAAAATGTCATGCAATTTGTTATAGTCTATCATATGGTATAATCTATCATAACTTATCATAATTTGTCATAAGGACTTACTCTTTCACATATGCCATAAAATTGGCCTTCAATAATGGAGCCCACAAAGTGGGATGCCTCCTTCCTCAAATTAGGATGCATGTCATCCTAGTCACCTTCCATGTAGGATTCCAACTCATTGAGGTAGGTCCCACAAAGTAACATCATATGATGGACATAAAATTACAAATATAGGCAAATAATAAACATTAAATAAATAATCAATTTTAGGAATTATCAAAGGTTGAGACACCTTATTCCTAATAATCTCCTGCAATTAAAATCAACCAACTACATTAATGGTAACACATGTTATAACTCGGGATCCATCAGGGGGATCTGATTTCTCCTCCCCTTTTCATTTTGATGGTGGAAGCTCTGGGAAGGAGCATTCAAAAAGCAGTAGCGATGGGTTCTTTGAGAGGCCTCAAACCCTCTTCTCTTTACCCTCCTCTCACGCATCAACAACTTGTTGATGACATGATTATTATGGGAGAAGCCTTTGTTAAGAAATTCAAGTTTATTAAATCAATTATTGAAGGTTTGAAAAAGCTTCAGGGCAATGGATTAGTCTTCTAAAAAGTGATGTATTTTATCAATACCCCTACTTATCTTCAAACTAAGTTGGTTGTGATTCTGAAATTATAACTTGCCAAATCTCTCTGCGTCTTATTTGGGACTTCCACTTTTTGTTTTGAAGATTCTTGAGTCCTTCTAGCTTGGGTTGTTGGACATATTTAATAGAAAATTAGCAAGGTGGAAATGGGTCCTCAATCAAGCCGATAAATTCCAACTCATTCTCTTCACTCTGTAGAGTCTACCTATATATGCTTTGAGCTTATTCAAGATCCCTATGAAGTATGAGGAAAATTTTGAGCATATCATGAGACGTTTACTTTGGATTGGTACTAAAGATAAAACTAGAATCTCTCTTTTAGCTTGGGATCAAGTTTGCAAGTCAAAATTTTAGGGAGGTTTGGGTATAAGAAAAATTAGGACTCTTAACCTAGCTCTCTTATCCAAAAACATATGGTGCCTCCTTTGTGAGGATTCAAGCTAGACCTCTATCTTAAAAACTAAATATATGTCAAAATTCAGAAAGGCTTGGGATTTTCTAAAGGATGGTTCTTTACCTGAGGGATCTTGTTTTTGGAAGAATATTTTTCCTAGTAGAAAAGTTACTAAAGATGGATCAAGATGGCTTCTTGGTGATGGTAGTCAAATTCTTTTCTGGGAAGATTCATGGTGTGACAGTGGGCCTCTTTCGAATTAGCAGTGGACCCTCCCTTTTAGAGATATGCTTAAGAATCTTTGGTTGTTGGGTGGTTGATTATATTGAAGATGGTAAGTGGAAAGACCTTCAAATTCTAGACTCTTCCCTTGCTAATCTTCAAGTGTTCCTCTCTTGTATCTATATTCCTTCATATCCAAAGGCTGACAAAGTTATTTGGTTTTTGTGTTCTAATGGTTGATTCTTTGTGGCTTTTGCTTTTCGTAGAATGTTGGACAAACCTAAGCCTATTTTGTTCTGGTGTGGATTGTGGAACAAGTTTCTTACCCCCAAGGTCAACATTTTTTTTGGCTTCTTGTGCAGAATAAGGTTTTAACTTTGAACAATTTGTACAAAAGAGGCTTCACCCTCCATAACAGATTTTCCTTATGTGAATGTGATGTTGAGAATGTTGTTCACATCTTCCTTAATTGCAAGTTTTTAGGTTATATTTGGGGAAGGTTTCTCTCCCTCTAAAATCTTGATTGGATTTTTCCAAATTCTTTTCAAAAAAAATTTGATCAGTGGATTTGTCCCTCTTCCAATTCGTCCCTTCGTTATCTTTGGTCTTTGTTGGCTCTACATATAGCCTAGGGTCTCTGAAAAGAGAAATGATAGGATTTTCAGAAATGTGAAGCTTAAGGAAGAGGTTGTTTTCTACAAAATTCAAAGGGCTATTAAAGAGAATTTTAAAGTAAGGTTTATAGATACTTTTTCGAATGGCCAAAAGTCTATTTTGCAAGGTTACAATTCAATGGTGGTAGTCAGTTGGAACATGGTTTCTGAAATTTCCATTCCTCTCAAGTCCCTAAAGAAGCCTAGAGAAAATGTTGAGTGGAAGAGACCACCTCAAGGGTGGATTAAAAATAATTTTGACGGAGCAGCAAAAGGGAATCCTAGGCCTACTAGATGTTGGGGTGTTGAGGGATGAAGGAGGGTATAGGCTTTTATCAATGGTGGAACTCCCACTAGGAACCCAAACCAGTCACGGAGTTGAGGCCAAAGCAACATTTAATGTGATTAAAATGGCTTTTGACAAAGGCTATAGAAAATTTTGGGTCAAGGGGGAAACACTTAACATCATTAGATGCCAAAATAAGAGAAACCTAGTTGGACCATTGAAGTGCTCATCGATGAAGCTATTGCGATGATCCACATGTTTGAAGATGTCACAATTTATCATATATTTAGGGAAGGGAACTCATTGGAAACAAATTTTGCCAACGAGGGTGTCAAGTTAATGAATACTAAGATTTGGGATGGGTACAACTCAATACCCGTAGAAGCCTTGGCCTTACTAAGCAATGATATCTAGCACAAATTATGAGGAGCGATGGGACGGATGTTTAATGAGTACCTATTGCATCGCACGTTTTTTGGGAATTTCTTAACCCATTTCCATTTCTCTATTGACTAAGAGAAGTCTCTGGAATTCACACCGGAGCAAACGCAATGCGAAAATGGGAGGTGATCGTAGTAGAGTAGAGTCACTCTCTTGTGATGGTTGGAGAAACAAGAGCAAGGTGGAGAATTTTGGAAGAAGGGGGCCTCACCCCCTTTATGGAGATGCTTCATGGTTTTGACCATGAAGCCTCGAAGATTTTTGTGAAAGGTTGGAAAAACAGAACTCTCATGATGAATGGTGTGGAATTTTCAATTATAGAGGAGTTTATTGCCCAAATTTCTAGGTTGCAACCACATGGGCAAAAAAAATTAAGGGCAAGGAAGGGAATGAGGATTCCTTGAATCAGTTTTTCAAAGGTGGTGAAAAAGATAAATTGTTTAAGCTCTTGTTGTGTCGTTATGATAGATTATTTATCAAACCCATAAGGGTCAAAGTTGTTGAAGTGATAATGTGATATACTACCCTGGATGGTCATTTCATTGCTATTCTAGGTGTGCATTTTAATTTTCTCAATCACTTTACACATAAGCTCTTGGTTTATTTCCCCCTCTATAGTTAGCCTCTTTGGAATCATCCATGAAATCTCATTTGAAAAACCCTATAGCTCCTATCTTACATGAGGGCCTTATCTTACTTATCATGGAACATGTCAAGGAAAATTCTTTAGCTAAGTTCTCTCAAAGGAAAAGACTCTGCTAATAAGAAAAAACCTAAAGTGGTCGACTATTCTTCTTCGAATTCAGATACTAAGATGGGGACGAGTTGGTGGAAGTCCTCTCTTCCTCTCCCTTGAAGTAAAATCAGCATAAGACAAGGGGAGTGTGAAGAAGACACCTCCCAAAAAGAAAAAGAAAAAACTTGCTCCTAGACCAATGGCTCTCAAACATGGGATGATGAGGAGGACTCGAATATGCAGATTCAACAAGCGAAAGGTATCGAGTGTGATACAAGCAAAGGAAAAGAGAGGGATGATGAGGAGGACCATAATGTACAAAAAAATCCCATCCAACAAGTGAAAGGTACTGGAACTTGCTCGAGTAAAGGAAAAGAGAAGGTTTCAGAGGTAACCGTGAAGTACGTGGGGAACAATTCAGATAAGGTCACGTAGAGCACGGATAACTTGCATTCCCTTTCTAAATATTTCTCCTATCTTCGTGAAGAAAGTGTGGATATGCTTGATGTGTTAAGAATGGCAAGGGATGGGGCTACAATTTCAAGCTCGCAAAATGGGTCATGAATGAACTCGATTAAGTTAATGTTAAAATCAGAGGCTTGAACGAGAAATTTGCAAATAAAATCAAGGGGCATTCACCATTTGAGACAAATGAGTTAAAAGAAAGGCTTCTAGAATTGGAAAATTGCGTCTTTGACCTCAAGAGGGACTTTGAAGAATGCCTTCATGGTGTGGAGAAGAAGGTTCAAGAATTCGACATTGATATTCGTAAATTGTTTAAAATTAGTCACTTTTTAATTAAGTACAATGTGGACACCCTTAAATTTCTCATGGAGAAGCTTAAAGACTTGAGGAGGAACAAATGTATGTTGGGTGTCAAGGTGGTAGCAATCTGAAAGAATCTCCAACTAAAGAAAAAGGAAAAAAGACAATGAAAAAAGAAGAAAAAGGTCCAAGTGCTAGGACTCAGGGTAGTAAGAAAAAGACCTCTGAGGAAGATAAGAATGAACTGTTGTCCTTGGTCAACCTACACTATAATCAAGAAATGGAGGTGGCGAACACCCTATAGAACATGAAATAGACATTTTTTGCTTGTGCTCTACTATTGTTTTCTTGTTTGTTGTTTTTTTGTTGTTTTGTTGTCAGTTGGTTGTTGCTTGTTTGTGTCATCTTTAGTTTTAGCAACATTTTGATGTAAAGTGTTTTAGGTCTCTTCAAAACCGTTTTTCCCCTTTAATCAAAACACATGTTATAACTCAAAAAACCAATAAAAAATGTATCTACAATAACATTTGTAAAATTATATCTCCTTCATTTGATTAAGAAGTACATACTTGAAATGGAAAAAAATTAAATCAATCCATAATGATGGACTTAGTATTTGTCATAGCAACTAAATGGATGCATACACAATTGTGGTTATAAAAATGACTCATAAGGTGTCAAAATATTGGTTTTACTTGTACATTGGATGCCACTATGGAGATAGATAACATATTTTACTAGTAAGAGCGCTACACAAGTTAATAAATGTTTGTGACTAAAAGGCTTTAAGAAAACAAACAATTAACACAAGCACACACCTATGAATAAGACAAGGGACCAATAAAACCACAACCCTCGAGGGCATTAACTCTAGCACTTGAGTGATTACACTAGATAAACCAGCCAATGTGAAATTAGAAAAGCTATAGAAATAATATAAATGTCAAAACTCAAAGGGTTTAGGGTTTTAACAAAAGACATATCAGAAAAACCTTAAAGAACTCCCTAAAAAATTGAACCTTCCAACAACACCAACACCTCCCTCTCATTTTCTTGTGGTTGTTTGGGGGAAGCAAGGGCTTCATCTTCTTTATTTTCCTTATCTTTTTACAGAATACACATATGCCTCTCTAAAAAGTGGAGACACGATTTTTGGGATTCCTTTTGCTTATTTTCCTCTACATGAATTTCATTTATTAATGTTCATTCATCCCTTCACTTTTTGAAACCATATTTTCATTTCTTGATTAAGGATATTAAATGGATTTAAGGAAGCAAGATCATTGAGTGTGACAATAGTTTTAGGATTTCCTCTAATATTTCTTCTACGAACCTACTTGAAGCCTTCATTTTATCTGCATGCTCATTGGTAAGCTCGTGTTTTTGTGGGTGATCCCCCAAGTAGTTCTCGTGCTTATGGAAATCGTTACTTGAAAGGGATCTAGTCATAATCCAACTTTTGGGTGAAGTCAACTTCCACGTAAATGTAAGCTACCAAATAATTATTCCTTTTTGGTTCAACCCAAGGCTTGAATGCTCCAATTGTATTATTTGGTGCTGTCAAAGCATCTTCATGACATATTCGAAGGGGTAAAAATTGAATCCTTACCCAAATTGAAACTCTTGAGGGGGTTTCTTCAAGAGGACCAAAGTTTGATGTGCAATGATTTAGGTATAACCCATAGGGTCCAAGAAACCAATCATAGTTTTTCTTCTTTTGAAGTAAACATGGCAACAAAAAACATCCCTACAACACAAAGACATCTCAATGTCTCCTTATGCCATTGGTATACATGCCTTATCAACCCAACCTACAAGAAATTTGGCGAAGACTAGGAACCAATAAACTTACCCACCAAGGCAACCTCTATGAGGTTGATAAGCACATTGTTGTTTGATCCTCTGGTATCTCCACAATGTTTCTTCCTATCTTTTAATGGTTATGAGATCTATTTCTTTAATAGATTCATTATTTTTCATTGTTTCAAAGACAACATATTTAGAATGGAATCTACTCTCCTCAAGAAACATCTTTGAAGGAAAATCCCAAGGCCCACTCACTTTGAGAACTTTGTCCTTCATTAGAATCTCCACCTCTAAAATTACTATCACCAAAAACTCTATGGCATCCTCCAAAATAAAAACCACCATCAAAAGATAACATTATTTGTAAAAAAAATCAAGATTTGAAATCATAAACAAAAAAATTTAGCCACAACCCAAGCAAATCAACATTTACTACAAAACCCCTAAAAGGGGGAGAGTAGGGAAGGGCGGGATATATATTTATCTATATGTAAAGTTGTCTATTTAGCTTTGAAAAATTCAATATAGACACTTCAGACATATAAAATATCTATACTGGTAAAATTCACTTACACTAAAGAAACAAAATTGTATAGTTTTAGAAGCTACCCAATGTTCTACAGTCTTCCAAGGTTATAAATTTTACATGCTTCCACATCCACATCCTTAGTAGGTCATATCCTTGTAGGAGCACAAACCAACATGTTAACCCATTCTTAAGTTCACTATGGCATCGAAGCCAAGAAAGTTATTGCATAATTCCTTAACAAGACTTGGTTATACATCCAAATATGTTATTTCGTGGGTTTCCTTAATTTGGTATTCATGGTGTCATCAAATGATTGTCATAGCAAATGTAGGATTTCATGTAATTGCTTCTAACTTCAAAGACCATAAACTCTTTAATCAACCTTCCAAAATATAGAGGCAAGCATGTAGATCTTGTGGAAGACGTGATTGGCCTTCTCCATGCCTTTATAATTTAGAAAGTACCCAAATTTTGTGTTCCATAAATTTAAAGGCCCTTCATAATCTACAATCCCCAACTCATATCCAAAATGCCCCATTCCTTGATTTTCATGCGTATTTGTTGTGGCCAAGGCTAGTCTAACTTAGCAAATTCATTGCTAAAAATAGAAAGTTGTCATGTACCTTGACTATCTTTGATGATGTGAATTGTCACTTTTTATACTAATAAACCTAGTAGAGCCCAAGAGCCACACAACTTCAAAACAATTGTGAAGCAATATGCGATTCCACATGTCACTTTTGTCATATGTCCAACCCTACAAAAAACTTTGAAAACTAGACTATCAAACTTGCCTAAACTAGAGTCTATCAAACAAAGCCATTGCAAATTACACATGCCCCTTGAACCTAGAGATAAGCATACAATCACAATTACATTATTTACTACATACATTACTTGAAGCATGAACAAAAACCACCTTTTATGAATCCTCATCCTCACAACATTCAAAAACCGTCATAGTGGACTCTACCAAAAATGCCATCTTTAGACATTTTTCCACCTCTTCAACCACTTGTTGCAAAATAACCTGGTGATGCTTAAACACATGTAAATGTCCCAAGATGCAGTCAAAATAAACCTCTCCCTAATGCGCGATGTCCCCAATAGCATCATGAATCAAATAAGAACTTGTAGCCATTGAAAGCTTGGACAATGCCAAACACATTATGCCTCCTATGAGTATGGTCAGGGTCTAATAGAAAACTCAACATAGCCTCCCAAATGACAACATAGCGATCACCATCAATATCTTTGGCCGATTCCCAAATCCTTATAATATGTGTACGCAACTCTAGATTTTTAATCTCTCCACATATGCCATAAAATCAACCACCAACTCTTCACTTGAAACATGCCACTTACATGGTTTATTCCTCTTATCCTTGCCAATAATAAACTCCCTCAACATACCAGACTAAAGAAGCACACCACTTCCAAGAGCCATATGGCCCAAAGAAAATGCCAACCATCATAAAATGGCAAGCTAGCTCATTGCCATCATAAAACATAATACCATCGTCAAAGTGTGTAGGAATAAATGCATAACTTGTAAAGAGTATGTTAAGACCCAAAACCATAGTCCATAATCCTAGAACATGTATGTTGCACCTTCAAGGCCAAAAATTTCTTCAAGAGGGTGAAGCGAATGTTTATTAATAGATTGAGGCTAGTTGAAGGCCTACAACAAGAATGGGTGAATTGTCCTGCACTTTATGCTCAACATAAATGTGGTAGGGTATTCCCACATGTCTTTTTATCATGCTTCTTACATCAATTAAAATAATGTAGCAATTAATAAAATAGACAACAACCATACCCAACTGCACACCTAACCCCAATTTATGTCACTAGAGCAAGTGTAGTTGGTTGCAAAAGACCTCTACATAGCCAATATACACCTTGCACATGCACCTACAGATATCAACTTCATTTTAATCCCTAAAGTTCGTTTCAACTACCATTTTACATAGTGGCAAGGTGCAAACATGCATGTTCAAATTCTCTAATGAATTCATTGTTTAAGATTTGCATAAGATAGTTCCCTGGTTATATTTTTTTATCATTCAATTTGAAACATAATTTCAATCACCAACCTGCTGCTCACTATGGCTCGGTCAAGAGGTCGATGAACTTAGAAATGCGATGCACATTTTTCCCTGGGTTCGTTGCCACTATTCACGTTCGCCGTCCTCCTCTATTCACGTTCGCCGCTTTACAAACAATCATGTGAAGTGCATACGACAATGACTTCTTTTTTATTTTCCCTAATTCAGGGGGTTTGGTCGAACCCAGGTTCAATCAAACCCTATAAAATATGTTTATTTTATTGGGCCATTGAGTGGTTCGGTCGAACAATGGGTTCGACCGAACTTATAGGTTTGTTCGAACATATAATAGTGTTCGATTGAACCTATAAGTTCGGTCGAACCCCTTGATATGGTGAAAACAAAAATAAATGAGAATTCCTTCCTCAAAATAATTGTAAACCACTATTATGCTTTAACCCCTAAGAATTTGGAGCAGTTTTTCTCCAAATTCCAAGTCGGTGATATGAACCGGACAACCAAAGAACATATCAATTTTTTTGAAGACACTCTCCAGAACTGAGATATTCAACACAAAGATGGAGCATGTCGATTATTCCCATGCTCTTTAGGAGAGGAAGCATATTACTGGTACGTGAATTTTCCAGTCAATTCAATCCAAACGTGGCAACAACTAAAGGATGCCTTCTTGGTGAAATTCTAATTGCCAACCACACCAGTTGAACTTTACCAAAAATTTGTTGAAGTGAAAAGATAAGAGCATGAACCAATCAGTACCTTCAACAATAGATTTCATAAGGCATACACAAGGTTATGAGATCCATATGAGTTGAATGATACCACAACATTTCCAATATACTATCTCGCCCTGGATAGTCTTACATCCATGTTTGTAAGAAGAGCCAACCCAATCCCAGTTGATCTCAAAGGGGCATATGCAAAGGAAATTAAAGTTAATTTTGATTTGGGCATGAATATTGTAGGACCACTTAATCATTTGGGATATGCTGCTATGCCAATCCAGATAGTAGGGATCAACCAAACATTGACACATCACACACCAATTATGAATCCCATTCCACCCCCAAATAATCAACTGGTGATTCACCCAGGAGGTCCAATTTCTCAAGCACAACCTTCCCAGCTAGTATATCTACAAAGTACGACAATGTCCACTAGGACACCAGAAGAAAAGGAAGAAATGAAAGAGTTGATTGAAAAAGTGAAGAAATTATCTACTAAAGTAACTCACCTGAGAAATCAAAACAATCAACTCCATAGCATGCAAAGAAATTCTCAAGGATACCAAGGTAATTATCAAAATTGCCAAGGTCAATCAAGCAATGCTCAAGGATACCGTAACAATAATCAAGGATATCAAAAAAGGGTATGGAATATTGGACCAAATAATGGAAGCATGTCATCTCCACTTGACAATCTGATGACTCGAGAAAAATTTCCAACTGAGAATATACTCCTCACCAAGTCAGCTTTGTCAGGATGGTGTCGATTGCACAATACTAATCAACATTCTGAGACACAATGCCAAGAATTTCAACTAGCAACTGATATTTTCCAGAAAAAAATACTGAAAGAAACACCAGATGATTCATCCAACGCTATAGTTCTTGTGGTAAAATATGATTAAGCGTTAGTTTTGGAAGACTTCACATCTCTGCTACAATTTGAATAGTATCAAGCACCTGATCAATTTGGAAGATTTCCACTAGCATCAATGAATAGACCAGTGGAAGCACCACCTTCCATATACTCATACACAGTGGCTGACAAACCTATTGAAGATATGACCAATTATTACTTCCCACCGTTAAACAACAGCGTGTTGGTCGAAGGCATAAAAGAAGTTCAGGTGTTTCAGTAGACAGGGAATAATCCACCAAAGGTTTATTATAGGAAGAATCAAGAGCCTTTGACCTCGTCTGTTCCTCCACACAACTTCCAAACACCTCCACATCCAAACACAAGCAATAACCCGCCTCTTCTGAGAGACGCACCTCAATATAGGAAAACCAATAACGCTAATAGTTCCACTAATAGTTCTCCTCCCAAAGATGAATTGAAAATATTAAGTCAATATGTGGCCGAGGAGGTGAGGAAAATCAATGTGAGTGTGTCATTGTTCGAACTAATGAGAGTACCAGAGATAAGAAACACACTCCTTGATAGCTTGAAAGACTCAACACAAGATTCAGCCAACACAATTCAGAAGGCTGCAAGTTCCACAAATAATGTAAATTTTGTTCAAGATGAGCAGTTCCAGGAACCACCTCAGACAATAAATATTGCTCAGGGATCTCGGGGTTGGGGTTCCAAAGTGAATCGAGGCCTATATGAAGTAAAAGAGGGCATAGAAATGCCAGGTCAACAAGCAACCAAAACTAAGCAAGTGTACCAAGGTTCAAAAGAACATAAGATAGAGAGTTCCACAAAAGAAATGGAAGCTCCACAAGCTAAGAAGAATAGCAAGACAAAAGAAAAAGAGGTAGAAGTTGGAGTACAAAAAGGAAGCCCTGTGACATTTTATCAAGGGAAAGATGAGCCAACTCCTTTCCTTGTTTCGCTCTGGATTTTCAACCAACTCCTAGACAATTGTCTGATCGACTCAGGAGCATCCAATAATGTCATGCCATTAGTTGTATGTCATAGATTGGGTTTGACACCCACGAAGACGAATAAGAAAGTGACACAGTTGGATAAAACAAAATTTCCAGTCATAGGAGAGTTGAATAATATTCATATGCAATTATCATCCAATTCTAGAATTCAACATTTCATTGACATTTCTGTAGTTGATATCCTAGATGGCTATGGAATGGTTTTAGGATGATACTGGAGCTACAAATTGAATGGTTACTTCACCACTGATTTATCACACATGTGGCTACCATGGAGGGGTATTCCATATCAAATCAGAATTGAGAGCACACCAAGACTTAAGCTGATGATTACTGAGTATGGAGAAAACAATGAGATTCTATTTTGTGAAATAGATTTGGGTCAGTACAAACCAAAGGCACCAGACGTCTTGATGTTGCACTACTTAGATAATCAAAGAGATTCATTGAAAAGTATAGATTCAATAGAAGTTCCTATGGAAAGTGATGAAGAGTTATAACTAGATGAAGGTGAAAGTATGTTCAAAAATTTCAGAAGATTTTTTCTTAAGAGTGCGAGACAAGAAAGAGAATTGGGAAGTCATGCTTTTATGCAATATTTTTTATTGCCCAATTGGTGCTAGATTCATAATTATTTTCATTCTGAGTTCTCTTGCGCAATGTGCAAAATGGCTTTAGATCAAGTGCGCACAAGGATTTCCCAAATTTTAGAAGATCAATGTTTTAATTTAACAATGCAAAATGAAGACAGTGATTCTAACAGAGAAATCTCATCAGAGGAAGAAAGGATACAGGAAATAAACAAAGTTCAAGAAGATAATTCAGTTGCAGAGATTCACGAAAAATGAAATATCCAATCCCAAGTAGTTACAAGATCAAGAGCAAGTTTGGACCCTGAGGTTTGATGGTTCAAAATCCAAAAAGGGGAACAAAGCTGGTTATGAGTTGATTAGTCCATCAAGTGAGACCTACTTATCTACCCTGAGATTACAATTCCCTTGCACCAACAATGTAATAGAATATGAGTCCTTAGTCCACAAATTGCTCCACACAATTCAAAAAAAGGATTAAAATCTTGCATGTTTATGGTGACTCAGAAGTTGTGGTAAGGCAAGTAAGGATGAAATATGCTTTCCATGACAAGACACTAAGAGGATATAGAAACAGTGTCTAGGATCTTATTGAAATTTTTGATGCTTTCAATATCAGATCTATATACCGCTCTCAAAACAAAGTTGCAGATTCATTAGCACAATCAACAAGTTCATTAGAACCACTTGAGATGGATGTTGTGAAGAAATTCATGATTGAAATAACTTCAACACCATCAATCCCAGACAATATAACAAATTTCCAAGTGTTTGATGACAAAAAACATATTTTAGATTTCTTAACAAATTCAAATGTTTTCCTCACACAGATCATTGACAAAGAAGAAAACCAAGGAGAAGCTGAATTTGATGCAGAAGGCATAATGAATTTAAAGACCAATAGCATCCCCAAAGGAATGATACAACTTGAAATAATTTTTTATCAAGATCAAATTAATGTAATTAAATACCAAAGAAATGATGGAGGTCAACATGAGGCAGTAAACTTGGGAACAACAATGAAGTAAAAAATGTCCTCACTTGCAAGGTATGCACGCCTGAAGAAAAAGAAAGAATAATTGAAAGCTTAAGAGAGTTTGGAGGCATTGTTTCGTGGAGCTATGAAGATTTGAAGACATATGACACTACAATCATCACCCATACAATCCCCCTCAAGGTAGGTAATAAACCATTTAGGCAATGCCAAAGGCCATTCAATCCATTATTGGAGCCCCTCATTTTTTAGGAAGTAAAGAAGCTATTCTTAGTAGGAATTATCTTTCCAGTATGCCACTCAATGTGGGTTGCCAACTTGGTACCCGTTCGTAAAAAGAATGGAGAGATACGACTGTGTGTAGATTTTTGAAATCTCAACAAGGCTTCAGAAAAGGAAAATTACCCATTGCCATCACTAGACAAAGTAATCCAAATTGTCAATGGATCCCAAATGATGTCTCTCCTTGATGGATATTCAGGATACAATGAAGTGCTAGTGGAACCTGAAGACAGACTCAAGACGACGTTCACGAAAAAGTGGGGTACATTTGCATACCAAAGAATTTCATTCGAGTTGATTAATGCTAGAGACACCTTTCAAAGAGCCATGAACATCGCATTCAAAGATCTTATAGGGAGGTGCATTATTGTCTACATGGATGACCTCACTGTATTCTCAAAGAAATGAGAAAGTCATGTTGAAGATTTGATAAATATATTTTAGAGATGTAGAAGATATGGAATTTCCTTAAACTCGAAGGAATGTATATTCAGGGTGAGTGAAGGAAAATTACTTGGCCACGTGATAAAAGAGAAAGGGATTCTTATTGATCTTGATCGTGTAGAGGCCATATCAAGAATCGTCTTTCCATCAAGCTAGAAGGAGTTGAATTCTTTCTTCGGAAAGATTAATTTTGTAAGAAAGTTCATAACAGGGTTTGCAGAAATAGTCAGGCCTCTGAGTGAGATGTTGAAGAAAGACACGAAGATAGAATGGACTGAGCCAACAAAGAAGGCATTCGAGGAGATAAACAAGCCATAGTTGATTCTCCTGTGTTGATCAGCCCTGACTACACAATGCCCTTCTACCTCTATTCTTTCACTTTAAAACATACATGTGTTGCAATGCTCACCCAAAGGACTAAAGAAAAGGATGAACATTCTATTGCTTTCATGAGTGCACCACTCAAAGATGTAGAGCTCAGATACTTGAATGTAGAGAAATAGGCATATGCTTTAGTTAAAGCAATCAAGAAGTTTCAACATTATGTTCTAAGAAGCAAAGTCTTTGCCATTGTCCCAGATGTGGCTGTTGAAACCCTTTTGATGCAAAACGAGTTAGGAGAGAAAAGAGGAAAGTTGGTTGCTATTATTCAAGAATATGATGTAGAGATCTAGCTAATGAATTTTTTTTGCGTCCAAGCCCTAACACAAACTACCGCCACAAGACCAAAACTAGTGCAACAAGTCTATGAATTACAAGAGGTATCTCCTAATGAATGGTACGACAATATCGCCTACTTTTTGCTCAACCACAAGTTCCCTAATCATCTGAATCCAATACAAAAGAGGGACCTACGAATGAAGAGCCAGAGATATATGTTGCAAGGAGCAGTCCTATACAAGAGAAACCATGAAGGAGTTTTCCTAAGATGCCTGGGAAAAGAAGAAGCTAAATAGATAATGGAACATTTCCATTCCAGGTTTGGAACTGGCCATGGAGGAGTATTAGCAACAACACACTAGGTTCTAATGGCTGGCTATTATTGGCCAACGGTATTCAAAGATGCGTATGATCATGTAAAAACCTGCCACACATGTCAGATAACCATTGCACAAGAGAACCCCGCTATGCCACTCCAACCTGTGATCGAAGTACGACCTTTTGCAAAATGGGGACTCAACTTTATTGGTATGATCAATCCACCTTCCTTTGTGCAACATAGGTATATTCTAATCGCAACTGACTATTGCACTAGATGGTCAAAAGTTCAGGCCTTGAAATTATGCACAACGGATACGGTAATTAAGTTCTTAGAAGAAAACATTATCACTAGATTTGGTTGTCCTTATACTTTAGTTTGTGATAATGGTTCTACATTTTCTTCTTTGAAATTTTCTAACTAGGCTTTTGAATATAGGGTTACTTTAAAGTTTTCATCGAATTACTATCCTTAAGGAAATGGATTGGCCGAATCCACTAACAAAAAATTGTTGAATGTTATCAAGAAGTTGTTAGACAAGAACCCGAGGGACTGGCACACACAATTAAGACTTTCTCTCTAGGTGGATAGAGTAAGAGTAAAGAGTTCCTTAAGTACATCACCATATCACCTCATATATGGACATGATCCTATATTTTTGATAAAACTGAGAATTCCCATGCTACAATTTATGCAAGAATGTTTGGATCAAGAAGACAGAATCAAAACCAGATTGTCACAACTGTTACTTTTGGAAGAGAAGAGAGATCTAGCACTAGAAAATTTTGCAAAGCACTAAGGTATCGTAAAGAGATGGTTTGATCGAAGAGCCAGAATAAAGGCAGTTAGAATTTATGATTTAGTCCTTTGTTGGGACAAAGCACATGAATGAAAAGGAGACCATGAAAATTTTGACAACTTATGGATGGGTCCCTATCAAATTTTAGAAATTTTGGGAGACAATGCATTCAGACTTAAGACGTTAACCAGAGAGGATGTCCCATTGCCAGACAATGGGAAATTTCTCAAACATTATTTCTAGTCTTAGACTCCTAGTGAGTCTTGCTTTTGTACATAGTTAGATTAGTTTTCTTCCTAGTTGGGTTTGGTTTTGTTATGTTTGCTTTATTTTGGTTTTCCCTTGCTTTCATTCGCTTTTGTTTGGTTTTTCCTGCTTTCTTAGTTTTGTTTGCTTTTTTTTGCTTTCCCTTAGATTAGGCTTTGAATAAGGAGGATTTCTCATTTGTGAGAAAGGTGATGTTGCTTACACACACACACTCTGGATTGACCTTGCCAAGGTATGTTTAGTCCATTTCTTGGATAAATACTTGTGGATAATTTTGGAATCCTAGATTAATTGTCTCTAAAGTACCTTAGGGCTAAGGTTAGTACTTGACTAGAAAGGGAATCATCTATTATATCTTGACCTTGAGTTTTACAGTTATTATATCTTACACACTTAATGGATTCTCTGAGTCATTATGGTCTCCTAGGTGAAGTCATGGATAAACTATTAAAAGTCTTGCTTCAACGCCACTATAATACTCAAACCCATGTAAGCTTCATTGCTTACAAACCAAAGTGTGGAAATATATGAAAAGGAAAGAATATAAAAAAGAAAAGAAATAAAAATGAAAATCAGAACACTTGGTTTTGGGTGTGCGGACATCTCTACAGGTGTACAATCCAAAACAAAGAAAGACTAAATCACCAGAAGTAGAGAAATCTTCATGAGATTATAGCGATAACCTTGTCGGGGCTATGGATGCTCGCTGACAGCAAGGCTCTATCCAAGGATTCTTTTGGAGTTAAGACAAATTAAACAAGAAAGCCATGATATAACCAAAGAGTCATAATGGTATTATGAGATGGAAATAAATGCATTTTGCACACACGTGTAACTAAAGGACGAAATATCTTGATACAATTTAGGATTCCTCTTCCTTTTGAGTATTCTTTTTAGCCAAGGGGCAAGTTAGTTTAAGATTCCAAGTTCGAATCCAGTCTTATCTTTGGAATGTTCAGAAACATTCCTCACATGGAGTCACCTGATGTTGTGACCTATTTCACACATCACCCCATTGCAAATGGGGACCCTTGGTGGTTTGTTTATGGGGTTTAGTTTTGAGTTGCAAATTCATAAGTTCTTTCACTCCATGAGTTTCAAGTCAGACTCTGGAGTCATCACCCAAGTCAAATTGAGATTTCAAGCCTGAAATTGCGCGCAAATGTTGTAGAAGTGTTCGGAAGACCCTGTAGACGAGGATCGCCTATGCTTTTGTCCAATTCTGACACTTCCTACTTTTTAGGGATTTTGATTTTTTGCTTTTTGCTTTTTTTTTTGTTTTTGGCACTTTTGGACCATTCAAAAATTTACTATTTTTAGAAATTTTATTTTTCACTTTTTCTATTTTTAGAAAATGCCAAGGTCCCACCAATCAAGGAGTCAAAGTTTCCATCTTTAGACTGAAAAAGCATGCAAAAATCAATGAAAAATCTAAAAATCAAGTAAAAAGCATGTGAAAATATGAGAAAATCAATAAAAAGAAACCAAAAAATTAGGCTATTGGATCAAAAATATGATGAAAAGCATGCAAAAATAAGTGAAATTCAACTAAAAATCATGCAAAAATATGGAAAAAGAATGAAAAATAGATTAAAAGGAAGTAAAAATCAGAACTCCAGATGAAAAAGGTATTGAAAAAGAATGAAAAATCATGGGATTATTGGCTAAAAGAGTGTAAGTCTTAAGAGATTCATGGACAAGAGCACCCAACAAGAAGAATGACATAAATTCTTATGGCTTGGAAGTCCGACCTGCACTTGGAAAGGTTTCTTAGCAGTCCGACCTGAACTTGGAAAAGTTTCTTGAAAGTCCACCCTTGGTAGAATGGCATGATGTTAAGCAAAGTTTTCCCAATTGAAAGAAGATGACATAGACTAATGAAAGTTCACTCCAAGCAATGGAAAAAAGTTTGCAAAGTCTGCCTGAAGGAGAGAATGAAAAGAAACTTGGTTAGTCCACTTGGAAGGGAGATAGAAGATGGAAGCGAGCAAGGAAAGTCCGCCAACCTAAGATGAAGTTGGAAAAAGATTCTCAAGGTCTAACATAGACATCAAGGGGGTGTGTAAATAATTTTATCAAGTCCACCTAGTGTTTGGAAGAAAAGTAATGAAGTCTTCCATTGGGAGTAAGAGCCTAACATAAATAAAAGTTTGCATAGACATTGAAGAGCATATGGAAAAATATTTTCAAAGTCCGACCTTGGATAATAAATGACATGTCCAGGCATTAAGAGGTTCGACTTAGCTAAAAGAAACATGTCCAAAGCACTAGAAAGTCCGCCCTTGAGCCTAATTGAAAAATCTAACTCAGAAAAATCCAAAGTGTGAATTTTGGAGGGGAAAATAATGAGAAATCCATGAAATTAAAAATCGCCAAATTAAAATAATGCATGGATAGAATAAAAAAATAAAAAAATAAAAGGTTGAGAAAATTGAAAAATCACATGATAAAATTTTAATTATTTCCAAACATTTAGAGAAAAATCGAGATCCAAGAGATAGACTTCAAAATTTTGATGAAGATAAAGCTGAAGAGCTAAAAGTTTAGAAACTTTCCTTGATAAACAAGAGTCCACATTTGATGAACTTGAAAGAATTGCTAAATGGATCGATTTTTTCAACCTTATAAGGCATTCTCAAGTCATTATCAACTCATAATTTCAAGAGGCTTAGCTCTCTCCATTTCTAGAGATAGAGAATTATTCAAGAGTTAGAAAATTTTTCGAGAGAGATTATTTTTTTTTGAGAGAGAAATTTTGAGAGTTGAGTGATTGATTTTTTTTCGAGTTGAAAGAATGAAGAAAGAGGTAGAATTCTAAGCTGAAGGTCAATATTTTTAGAGGATAGCTTGCTTTTCTGGTAGTAAAGACCATATTTTCAAAGTGTAAAGTTAAATTGCAAGCCACAAAATATAATCCTGAAGTTTGATGAATTATTTTTTACCTCTGTCTTCATTTTATCTTCAAAAAATTCACTAAGTCTAATTACTCAACTTGATTTTTCATCGAATTTAACTTTCAACAAGCTGAAAGTTAAAATTTTCACAAGAAAATTTTAAAGAAGTCATAATTGAATGTTTACTGTATTCTCTTTCCCGCAGGTTGATGACCACCCATAGAGGATCGTCAAAGAAAGCACCAATGAAGTTTGCAAGCAAAGGAGTCCAACAAAAGTTAAAGATCAATTCCAACTGGAAGAACATCACAAATACATACCTTGGACATGTTGATTTTGAAGAATTCAAAAAAAGGATGTATGGATTGAATGGACTTATGCCCACAGCAATTTCCTGCAGAATGATGCGGAATGGAATTTTCCACATTACCGAATTTCCTCTAGCAATCCAGTGTGTCGAATTGATGGTCGAATGTGCAAGGCATTACAACCCATAGGAAAGACAGATTATAGCTCCTGATGGAAGGATTTTGGAGCAGCTTAGAGAACCAACTATCCAAGAGGAATTTGGCATACCTGGCCATAATCAAACTTCGTATAAAACAGAGGAAGCCAAAATAATCTTTGACAATCGGACAAATCAATGTACAACTCATATCAATAAAACATGGTTGGAAAATCCAAGAGCTTCCACTAAGAAAATGCCTAAGAAAATGCACTGGACAGACTTTAAGGAGGACTACGGTGATATCATTTTTCTCCTGAACAGAATAATGGGCAATCCTCAAGGTGCCTACTTTGAAACATGGATGTACTTCTTTATAGAGGAAATCACTTCCGGAGTCAAAATGTTTAACTGGTTAAGAAAGATCAGTGATAAAATCCATGAGCAATTAATCAACCTTGAAAAGACTAAGTCATTTCATATGAGTTCCTATGTCATTTATCTATTGGCTAGAGCCTATAGATATCCTAGATTGATATGAAAAGGTGTTGTCAGAAATGGATAAAATCAATTCAAAGTGTATGAATGTTACCCTCAATTGCAGTTGTCTGCCAAGTCCCATTTTAGAAGAGCGCATGATGCATTCTTGATGTTCATCACGAGGATACTACAGGTGGGGACCCATCAAAGGTTGACACATGAAGCAAAGAGCCTTATTAGTTAATACGGATCCTGGTACATCCAATTTCCAAAATTCACTTATATATGAATCCAGGGATTCACTAGGAATCCATTCAAGCTTCCCATCTACCCCACCCATAGGATGATTCTACTAGAGGTTCTTAGGCAATTGGAGACTTATCAAAACATCCAAAGGACAAAGTAGAAAGCAATTGTCACTTTCCCATTCTTTATCGGGAACATGGAAGAATATTGCTCGTCTGCATAGGCAACTGAAGGTGCTAGACTAGAAATGCAGTGGTATATGTTCACATTGTACTGATCTAGAGCCAATTTTGATCCTCACCACCACATTAGAACAGTGAATGGAAATAAATATAAACACAAGGTGGAACTAGAAGATTAGTAGGCCAATGTTGTGGATGAATTTGATGTTAGGAAGAGATTGTGGTCCACACTGCCTATCAGCTTGATCAGAATGACATAACTCTTTTGTGTGCCAAACCAACTTGAAGATGATGGTGAATTCACAGAGCCAGGTTTTGATGGAAGTCAACCTCTTCCTCTCGTGCACTGGTTAGAACTAGAAATATCTGACTTGGACACCTTCATGAGGCCTGTCATCAAGTATTCACAATGGTGGGCAGACCAATAGATTAAGGAACTACGGTGAAAGGGTATACCTTTGACATACACTCTGATGGGTGAATCAGAATCTTACCTTCGTGCGCTAGAGCATCCCAAGGAGATGAGACAATTGAGAGCTCTAATTCTAAGAAAAGGAAGGAGACAAAGGGAAAAGAAATCGCAGATGAGGAACTTTCCAGGAAGCAGCAAAGACTGGAGCCTCTTCATTCTATTGTCTCCGCGAATGTGAATGAAATTTTAGACATTGATGAATCTTTGGGAGATATAAGGATTCCCTCTCCTATCCATGTTCAACCAGAAAATGATGAGCCTCCATCACCCACAGGGACCAAGATCTTGGAATCGTACAATGAGGTTGACATTTTGGACAACAAGTTTGAGGAAGGAATGACTTCAGCCCTAAGAGGAATTCAAGAAATCTTGGGCACACAAGACATTTAGGAAGAACAAGATATCGAGCAACCAACTATTCTTGATTGGCTGAAAGAGAGATTGAAGATGAAGGAACCAAAAAAAGTTCCAGAAGAAGAAGATGACATGGCCGATTTCTTGGCCAGATTAGAAGTAGTCAGTGCAAGAAAGCCTACCAAAAGCTTCCCCACCATTCAGAGAGATGAATTTGGGCATTGTACAGTCCAATTTGTTGTATCGACAGTTGACAAGTAGAGGGAAGAAATTACTTCCTAGGAATATGCCATTACCATTGTCGATTTAGGCCCTACCACAAAAGGACAAGAGATGGAAGAATTGGATAATTTTGTTGCCACTATCAAAGCAAGGCTAGAGAAGGAGATAGCAAAGAAAAAAGAGTATAAACGAGAGGTTGAATGACTCAAGGAGTATATTCAACATCTAATTAAGCCTCTCGATCAAATTAGCTCAGTAGCTCCTCCACTAATGAATACTTCTCAGGAGACTTTCAAATAGGAGAAGAATATAGCCAAGGAGACTAAAGAATGTTTAATCATCAACAGACAAGAGGTGGTTGTATTTGCAGAAAGGCTGGCATTGGCGTATGGGAAAACTTCTTCTTTTCTCTCCAAAATTGCAACATTGGCAAAAGCATGGGATAATGCCCAAGATATTTGAGACAGAATCATTCCATGTCTCAAAGTGCTTAAAGGAGTGTCGAAGCAAGATTTGGTCAACATAAAAGTAATTGCACCAGGTGCAACTTATGATTTCAGCATCTGGTACATGGCATTGATCAAACAGAGTGAGATCCTAGAAAAGATAAAGGAAGATACTACCCAAATTGAGGAAAGGACAAAATAAGTTCGAGAGAAGATTCTAGATGTGGCTGTAGATGCGCTAGAGAAGGACATTGTACAAGCAAACAACCTACAGTTTGAAAACTTGGAACACAAAATTCAAGAAATCTTCTTCACTATTGGGCCTATCCATAAGCAAAATTTGACTAAGGTAGCTGAATTCCTATTCATTTTTTGCAATTTCCAATGGCAGGAATCAGAATTGGAAGATACTTTTTTTGAGTGCTCAGATGAATTAGATCTGCTAGAATTCAAGGTCAATGCGCTGCCACTTGTCACGATCGAGGAGGTTGAAACGATAGTTTTGAAATTCATCCAGTATAATGCCACCAAAGAGGATAGGGATGTGCCTCCTCAAGAATAACTCTTCACTTCAGTTCACTGCCTGTTAGCTCATTGATCATTGATTGTGTTTTAGGAAACCCTAATTAGGGTTGTTTATCACTGGTACATTTTGACCCAAATTTCGACGGAGGCTGGGTCAGAATTTTGACGTTTCAAATCTCGTTGAAATTTTGATGAAATAATACCGACGACGTCCATCAAAATTTGGGTCAAAATGTACCAGTGTATTTTTAATCCCTACCATTAATTCTAGATTAATCTGGGTTGTTCATTATACTCCAAAAACTCTATAAATACCCCCCTCTCATTCTCTCATTTTCATAGATGGATAACATGATATAGAGCATAGATAATAAAGAGAGAAAGAGTTTATGAAATTGTTGCAAAATACTATTTTGATAATAAAGTTCATGATGCATGAGATGCTTTGAATTCTTTCATTGTCAAATGGTTGAATGGTTACATACTTCTCTTCCTCATTGAATAGATTTAAGTTATAATTTCTTTTGAATGTATGTTAAGGGAATGATAGATTGATCGTAAAGATTAATGAAACTTTGCTCATAATTTCTTTGGATGGATGATTTATATTCAATGTGTAAAGTTAGACTGAGATTTTAATGTGGATGTTTCATCGTATTGCTTCAAATAATATTGTTCTATTGATGGTGTTGTTCGTAGTAAGAAAATTTTAAGCACAGATTCCCAAAATATTGCACTTGCTTTGTGTAGTTGTCGTATAGTGTGGCGAAACAAAGTATTGTTCTTTGGTTTCACTCAATCCTTCCTATCTCTTGAGTTCGTAGTAATAGTATAGATTCCTCAACCCTTATTCCCTTTTTTCACCTTTTTTTTATCTAAAGTTGAAAAATCCAAAAATTATATCATTGCATTTAAGTCCTTGCTTTCTAAGTGACTTGCTAGAGTAAATCCCTATGTGTTACCAGCAAAATCACATCATCAACAGAGCTTATCCAAACCCATCTTACAAAACATTTGAATTGTTGTATGATCTTTTTGGCAATCTTAGCATATGAGGCAATTTTCAAGAGAGGATAGAGTGTCTTTGGATTCTTTATTCTAGAGTGCTTGGTGAGTCATAAAAAATGCATCAACAGGAGGTAAGTTAGTTGATAACTATTGATATATTGTATGTTTTTTAAATGACTTTTGCAGTGCAATGTAGATATGTAGACTGTATGTCAATTTGTTGTGTGTCATAGCTTTGAAGGGCTTCTGATTTACATAACTTCTAATTCATGTGGGAATATGTTTTGAGTGAGTTTCAATTTAGGTGGGTCTTGTTTAAGTCAAGGTTTAGCCTGATATTTTGTTTCCTTTCACTTGAATTTCTAATCTATTGTGTTCATTTTGTATTACGAATGTGTCTGCAAATGTTTAATCTTAGTACAGTTTAGTTCTAGCACAATTAATCTCACACAATTATTGAAGATAAGATGGACGAACGATCTACCATAGAGAAGCGACAGATAAAGCCAAAAAAATAATAGCACAGTAAGACTGTTTACACAAAAAATAGCCATGCATTGTATTCTAAGGCATTTGTTTACCATTGATTTTGGAAAATAAATTTTTAGGCATTTGTTTACCATTGATTTTAGAAAATAAATTATTGCATATTTTATGATTACTTAACTCTTTTTAGATATTTTAAATAGGGAGAAATAAACATTAGAGAAGCTTAGTCTGATAGGAAAAAGATATGCAACAGACATGGCCGAGTTAAGTTTGAAAAGCAATTTTTTCCCAAGTTCTGTAGTTTGGAGAAAACCATAATTATCTATATTGTCAATTCGTCATATATGGACAACTCGACTTGGTAGTATAACAAAAACGTTTAACAAATTCTTTAATGCTTTCTAACTCAATTTTCTTGCTATTCTTCTTGATGATGGATCAGAATGAAATGAAATGTTTAGGGAAATGAAAATTCTTACCATAGCAATAAAGTATTTCTACTAGTTGGCTAAATTTCAACCATCTTTCAAACATTATGTGTGCTAATAGGTAATGCTTTAAAGTTACGATATTTTTAAGTGTACATGATTCATCAGTACTATTACTGCTCTAAAGCAAGCACATGATCTAACCTTCTGAACTAAATCCGATTGATTTCAATTTTTTGGGGGTAGTATAAAAAGATAATTACAGTACAAACCCAATTCAACTTGTAGACATCCAAATTTGGACAATTAATTTATCCAAATTTCTCACTTTTCATCTAAACATCCTCTTATCCGAGTTAATTAAGTAATATTACTATTATTTAATTAATATCCTTAATTCTGCCAAATCCCTAAGGTATTTAATTGATAATTAAATACTTTACCCTCCTTAATCCCCTTTTCATCAAATGAATTAAATAAATATTACATTTATTTAATTCCTCACATGTCATTTTCATCTAATCCTAATCCATCTCCTAATCTCTCCATTAAGGATGTGCACATGCCTAATCCTTGATTAGGATGTGTGTCACATCCTCCAACTTTTGCAAGTTGGCTTCTAATCCCATTAACCCCTAATTATCCTTCTACCACTGATTAGTTAAGCCTAATCAGTACCTCGGTCAACTCTCCCCATCCCCCAAGGAATTTTTAATTCCTTTTAATTCATCCAAGGCTCCTCTTCCCCATGTGAATTTTTTTAATTCACTTTTATTCCTCCTAGAATCCCCTTTTCCCATGCATCTTCTAGAATCTTTGACTTGTCACATCAAGTCACATGTGACAAACTCCCACCTTTTTGGAGACCCTCTCTTATCCACTAGATTCTCCCAAGCATGTGAATTTTTAATTCACATTTATTCCTCCAAGGAATCTTTTCATCTCCCAATGTACTTCCAAGGTACATGTCCTTCTTACACATCATGTACCTCCCTTCCACATCACCTACACATCATCTCACCCTTAGCCACTTCACATTCCACATGTCAAAATGTGAGGGCTTGTGAGTCCTCAACTCACCTTAGCCCTTCATCTGGGCCTTGTTGGCTCAATCTCAACCATTGAATTCTCTAGAGAATTCAAATTTCTCTAGAAATACCCTCTCTTCTAAGGTATTTAAGAACACTTAGTCGTTTTGTAGCTAAATGTTGTCATTTTGAACACTCAATTCACAAACATTTCATCCATTTAGACAAGCCATTTTAGTCATTTTCACTATCATCTAGTTCTATTGTCAATCTTGCATCAAGAGCCATCCAAGGAGCACACAAAGCAATTGAAATCAAGGGCCAACGAAAGAGTTTTCAGCAGCAAAAGAAGGTATAAGCATATTACAATCTTCATATTATCTTGTTTCTTTGCTTTATTATTCCTTAGGCTAATCTTGAGGTGTCCCTTTGTGTTTTTCCTCATTGCATTTTAGTTATTTTGCATATTTGGAGTTGATAAACATTTAGGATCACACAACTTACTTTGAGTACATGCCTTCATATGCTTGTCTGTGCAATATGTAGTTGAGGTGAAGATAGATTCTCTCCACAAGTTGAGTTAAAGCTAACTTAAGCTTATGTACAAATTGAGTGATTAAATATAGAGAGGTGGTACCAATTATTTCTTAGAAAATTTAGTTAAAAAACTAAAGTACCTCAAGATGGAACATTTATCTATGATAACAAAAAAATTGTCAACACAATGAAAAAGAATCTGGACAGTAAAAAACCCATAACCCCTTAAGCTTAGCTTAGGGAGAAGTGTAAGGAGGAAATCCACTATTAATAAGGAAAAAGCAAGAAAGAGTGTTGAAGAATCAACTAAAATGACTCAAACAATTTGCAATAGGAAAAAGAAAATTATTGTTTCTATTAATAGTTTTCTTCATAATTTCATTCTACTTTAATATTTTTATTACTAATGTTTTCTAATTTAAAAAGGGTATAGCCTAGACCAGTTTATTTAATTATAAATATTTAATGTATTTAAATTTATTATGATGTGCAATGTTATCTCTTTAATATGGTTTATAAGATAAAATAATTTAAAAAGGGTATTCTCAAATTTGTATTTAAATGGAAATATAAGGTGAATGTATAGGAGTATGAGTGTAAAGATAATATAGGGATAAATATGTGATAATAAATGTCTATAATGATGGGTGAAGATGATAGAAATGATCCCAACCTCATGCAAGACATTTCTTGAACCAAAATTGAGGATTTATGGATCCTACGGAGTAGCTTGAGATCATGTATATAATATGAATTTTATCTCTATTATTATAAATTTCCATTACATATGATTTAAGAATACATATTTTAAGATTTTGGTGTCCCCATATGTAATGATGTAACTAGATTTTAAAGGGAAGTTTTGAAAAAATAAAAAATTGTTTAACATAATACGACTAATTAATATATATTGGAGAAGAAGACTTGAAAGTATAATTGAATAGTAAGGATTCTTTTACACACATTAAATAATTCTATTAGATATTTGAAGCATAGAAATATATATGTCATATTTTCTCATTTTATATGTATAATCCATGCCACTTCCTTGGAACTATTTAATCATAAAAAAATTAAAATTAATTAGTTGAAATTAAATTAAATTAATAGGTGCCTTGAGAAGGATAACTCTCACCGTATTATACAGTATAATTGAATAGTAAGGATTCTTTTACACACATTAAATAATTCTATTAGATATTTGAAGCATAGAAATAATATATGTCATATTTTCTCATTTTATATGTATAATCCATGCCACTTCCTTGGAACTATTTAATCATAAAAAAATTAAAATTAATTAGTTGAAATTAAATTAAATTAATCGGTGCCTTGAGAAGGATAACTCTCGGTGTATTTTATATATATTAATATTTAATATATGTATCCTAGTAATAACTTTGTTTTTAACAAATGAGAATTCAACTTGTTTTCTTATTTGACAAAAAAATTGTATATTGTTAAAGTAAATTTGCAAAACACTATTGTTGTTCAAATCCACAAGCTCACCAGCTAAGCAAAAGCACAAAGCCTACAAGTGTAGCAGCCAGCGGGGATTTGAACCTTGGTGGCAACGTCACCAAGCAAGTGTTTCAACTGCTATGTCAAACAATATAATATATAATTTGAACATCGTATTATAATATTATAATACATATACAATATAATATGAAACATATATAACATCTAATATATAATATAATATATTAAATAATAATATTATAATTTTATATTTTAATTTTAAATTATGTGATTTATTATATTTTAAATAATTTAATATATTATATTATTAAATATTTTTATAATATATTATATTATAGTATATTAACATATAATATATTAAATTAATCTTGTTATATAGTGATTTATTTTTTTCATTGCTATTTATTTAAAATTTAAAACAAGTAATTTTAGTCCTAACAAATATTTTTAGTTTTAATTGCTCTTGCTCAATTACTACTTCATTTTCATATTAGGTATTAAAATGTAGAATGTTTTATTGGCTCGTCAATGCCATATTTACAATAACTACCATTTTCTTTATAGACTCTTACGGAATAATTTAAATTTAAATATTATCTTTAGGAAGAAAATTTTAACAATCTCTAAATGCCTATTTACTATTTTTTTGTAAGGGGTAAAATAGGAGTATCCAACGTATATAAATCTACCATCATTATTTTGGTAATGGTAAAACTACATTCACACTACAATCAATTATGAACTAAATGGGCTTTACCTTTTGAAAAGTGAGGGATATTTACATACATCATATTTTTAATTATTAAATATAATTTTGTTTATAGATTGTTAGGAAATCTTTTTAATATTTGTATAGGTTTTCAAAATTTAAATATTTGTTTATTTGTAATATTATGTAAAAAAAATCAAGTTATTTTTTCTATGGACAATGTTGACACTTATTAAATATTGTTTGATTTTTATAGTTTTATAGGATTTTATAACATATATATTTGATCATTTGTCTATGTATTTGACATGTTCAATATACATTTTTTTAATCCTCTAAACTGATATTAAATAAAATGTCTTTTCGAAAAATCTTTTGCAACAAATTGAAATAATTTTTACTCAAGTACTAAATTAGAAGTGTTATCACAAGCGGATTATTATCAATTTTTTTTAAAATTCAAATGGATTTAATGAAAATGATATTGAAAAATTTGCAAGATCCATTTCAAATAATTACAAGAAGAGGTCATACAATGGAGAAAAATGTCAAAAAAATTCTATGCCGCTTATGAAAAAATAATTGCACTTTACAAATTTTTAAGGAAATTATACTATGGTGAAAATACAATGAAGGAAATGCCCCTCATATTATCAAAGTTTTTCAAATCTACTTGAACAATATTTAGTATCATACTATTGTTTTGAGTATCTAGCCAACTATTTCTTCACTATTTATTAATTTTTTTAATGAATATAATGCCTTACATGTTCTAACGATATTCTCTTGTGTTGTTTTCTTTGATGTTTTAATGTCAAAAAGAAACAAATATTTTTAATTTTAATCCTACAAATATTGAAGTGCAAAAATACATACTTTATTATATGTTTTACAAATTATTATTTTATAGCTACAAGCATACATAATTTATTTTTCATAAATAAAATGTTAAATGTGTTTTATATATCCTCTCTTTTGTTATTTACTGTTATGTTTTACTTTCTAAAAAAATTAAAACTAGCATACCTATACTTTAAAAATATATGTAAAGTACACTAAGAGATATCATTCTCAAGGCGCCTATTTTTAATCAATTGAACCTTAACCCAAATTGAAGCAATCGAATGTTACATCTCAAGGGACCTCTCCAACTATTGGATTGTGTGACAAGGGATACTTTATGTAATTAGAAACCTTCATATGAAATCCAATTTTTTGCCTCCAAGGCTTCCATTGCAAGTGACTTATGAAAAAATAGACCCTAGGACCTATCTATTAATATATCCATATAAACGAATTAAAAATAGATCAAATTTAAGGAATGGTCATTTTCCTTTATGAATTCATGATTGAAATTTCGTTCATTTTCATGGAGCAACTTGGAGAAATTATTTAACCTTATCTCTTTTGCTTTTAAATGACAATTGTCATAAAAACTTGCATTTTATTTAGGTTCATTGTGTATAGCAATTGGCAAATTAAAATCTCTTAAATACTAAGTGAACTTATAAATTAGCTTTCAACTTCAGTGCCTAATTAAGGCTTTTTAGAATGAGCTACTTCCTACTACGACTCTTGGTAGAGTTTTTATTTCCTTGCATAGCAGCTTGTGTAGCCTTTTTTGCAACTTTTTCTTGAAGAGCCTTTACATCTCTAAGCATAGAGAAAGAACACAACAGTCAAGAAATGCAAATAAAGTTGAGAAATCCATCATGCTCATATTCTTATTGAAATTTTGTAGTTTGAAAAAATGTCATTGTGAAATCTTAATAAGAATCAAATCAATTAAGATATTACAGAGATTGAAATCCTCCCTCAAGAGAAATCCACACAAGAAAATCAGAAAGATAAGGCCAAGCACTTATTGGAACCTGCCACAAAGAAATAAAATTCACATTGTCACTGCAACCTATTAACCTTAGTCACAATTTGTGCCCTAATCCTCATCTCTCACACACTCATGTTACAACAAGCCATATTATTCATGATTCAAGATTCCTCCCCTTACTTCAACAAATTCATAGACCTATATTCTGGAACCAAACTTTTGGGTTGGCTAGCCCAAATTTATTGGAAAAATAATCATAGACTTGCCCTTACTCAAAAATAAAAACTTGTATCCTTAGCCAGGTTCTTATATCAACAAATAAACCCACCCAAAAAATTATTAAGCAGATTTTTACTAAAAAATAAACTCCACCCAAATTTTGTGTTTTAAATTCTCACAAAATTGAAAAGATAGTAAAGAAAACATTACTTTCTAACCATTTTAGTTAGAAAGTAATACTGATCAAGAATACTTCTAGAAGTAATTATTCAATTAGAAGATAATATTCTAACTTTAAGCATGCAAGAATTTTCTGCATGTCTGATTCAACAACGCTTAAATGAATCATAGGTTATAATACAGATAATACTAAAAAAATTCATACAAGTACAAACAATAGGGTTCTTAACAAATCCCCTCATTCTTGACAAATATGTGTAAACAGTCTTTAATGTTATGAAATTTGATGAAACAAACTTTATTGGTATGCAATTTGGTATTATTCACTTCTATTATCCTAATATAAATCAGCTAATATAAGCTCACACATTGAATCAATTACACTTAGATTCACACTAAAAATGTTGCACACAAGATAGAACAAATAAAAATAAAAATTTCATACTCATTAACCAGAGGACATAAAACAAAACCTAACCTTTCTCTTCTCTGTTCGGGTGTGAGAGTACCATTATGGCTAGATTTGGGGTTCTTATTTGCATTTCGGGACTGAGCGCGCTAACAATCTTTATCCCTCTGGTTTCCATGTGACCTATCATTGAGGATTTGAAACCCTTTCCCCAAACAAAACAACACAACCTAAAAACCACTACCCCAAAACATAATTCTCCGATATTGAAATCAGATCGACAATAAATAATTAAATTTAATATACTTATGAAAGGATATGAGACATTCTCCCCCGGCCTGCCACTACGACTCTCAAAACCATGACAAATATTTAAAAAATGAATAAGGTACGCTACAAGTTTACCACTTTTTCCTCTTACCAGTCAAATAAAACATCGACCAATTGAATGATATTGGGCATAGTTGTATCCTTTTTGCCCTATTCCAATTGAACAAAATTTTGATCAATTAGAACATTCCACAGCATAAATCTAAAATTATTACAATCCGACAGACTCACAAGCTACTACTACATCAAAAGCTTCAATCAATACAATTGGGCATTGTCTAGGATGAAAAAGACAGGCTAGAATGAAAAATATCAAATCCATACAATTGAGTATCGCAAAAGATGAGGGATGAAATAAGCAGACTTAATGATAGAAGTGGTGAAATAGACATGCTGAGGAAGTAAAAGTCTTTATGTAGTAGTCACACCGTCAATACAAATCAGAATAATACTGAAAATCAATGCAATTGGAGATTATCAAAACAATTGAGGAGGTGCATCATGCCGAATTGGGCTAAACTAACCTGGTTAGCAAAGCCAATTCCAACACCCAGCAAGAGGCCACTGATGATAAGCATGCCCACATTGACCGCAACACCATTAATGGTGGCTCCACACAAGAAAAAAGCTCCACCTATGAGCATAGACGGCTTCCATCCAAACATCTGAGTAGTAGTCGAAGCAAAAAATGAAATAGTTAAAACCAACAGACAGGCCCGGTATAAATACTATACTCATCCTCTGGTTTCGCCAACCAAAGAAATGTGGGCAGTGCCAGAGCACACGACAATATATTCACAGGGCGGCACCAAAACCTACAAGAACAACGCTGAAGGCAACACAAGAAAATGCTATGGAAGCCTGCTCTTATTCGCACACCGCCACAAAAACGCCAGAGAGAGACATGTTTCCAAATTGTTAAAACTCTATACCTAAGCAATAATAGGCTGCATCTGCCAACGATTGAAAAGAAATGATTTGCATGCCCATGCCATTATCCACTACCCTATCAAATGTATTTTAATTCCTTCAGAATCGAAGACTGACAAATGCACGCCAATTTTTGGTTGAAGAGTTTTTACTTCCATCTGCGTGTCATTTTCAATGCAGCTTCAAAAACTTTACACAAAATATTCCTTCGTTGCTTTCATTGTATAATGCCTCTCCGCGTAATTATTATTTTTATTCATAAACATATATAAGTACAGCCATACATAATTTATTTTAAATATTTTACAAGTTAAAATTTTATATGAACAGTATCAATTATTCTTGTCTTTAAGATTTAATATACCAATACTAATTATTTCAAATTTCATAGTATTTCGAATTATCTAAACATAACCTTTTATCCAAGTATGTATCTTCTCACACATTGCAAATTCCATTAATTTATGCTTATTTGTACTTTTCAAATGATTTTATTTTAAAATTAAATCATAGAAATTTTTTTATGTATTTGACAAAGAATGTTAACATGAAACTTATACACAAACATTTCATTCATTCAACAACTTTCCTTACAATCTCTATTGTCTAACTTACATTGTAATGACAAGTTAATATACCACAAAACATAGCAATGAAATATAAAAATAAATAAACTTTAAAACAAACATTCACACTAATTCATCACGTTTCCTAAACAAATTTCACATATTAATTAGGTTATATTGATAAGTAAATTTAAAATATTTTATCTTGTGTTAATTCAATTAATACCCTCAACTATCACAATTAAAACTTACGACTTATAATCATTGTTATATTTATATTTAAATGAGTTATCGTAACCCTACTCCTAAACATAACCCTAACCTTAGCCATATTGCTATCTTTAACCCTAACCCTAACCATAACCCTAATCCTAGACCTAGCAATAACCATAACCCTAATAATATAATCCAATGATATTATATTATGATGCAACAAATGAATATATTATTACAAATACATTGTTGCTAAAACATAGTAGACACAACAAATAAAAACATGACTATTCTTATAAAATCAATTTTATTTCATTATATTTAGCCAATAGACTATATATAGTTTGAGATTTGAGCTATATAGTGTGAGATTTTAGCCTAAAAAAAAGTATCACACCGTTAATTCAATTAATATCCTCAACTATCACAATTAAAACTTACTCACGACTTATAATCATTGTTATGTTTATATTTAAATGAGTTATTGTAACCCTACTCCTAACCATAACCCTAACCTAAAGCCATATTGCTATCTTTAACCCTAACCCTAACCATAACCCTAATCCTAGACCTAGCAATAACCATAACCCTAATAATATAATCCAATGATATTATATTATGATGCAACAAATGAATATATTATTACAAATACATTGTTGCTAAAACATAGTAGACGCAACAAATAAAAACATGACTATTCTTATAAAATCAATTTTATTTCATTATATTTAGCCAATAGACTATATATAGTTTGAGATTTGAGCTATATAGTGTGAGATTTTAGCCTAAAAAAAAGTATCACACCTGCAAATCATTGTTGAGTCGTAAAAAAATAATAGTAAATCAACTGTCGTTTACTAGTAGAAGCCTCCAAAATATTAAGTAAATCCCTCTAAAATCTCACTTATCACATAAAAGACAAATAAATATTGATTTGACAACTAAATGGAAACATTTTATTTCCATTTGTAGTGTTTTTTTGTCAATTTGATGGCAAATTTCTTTTTTCATTTGCATTGCTGTATGTTTTAAATTTGTATGCAAATATTTCATATTCAGACAATACTTAATTTCTTTAAGGAAAAAATCTAGATTTATCTAAGTTTATTCATTCCATTATTTAGTATTTATTATTAATTATTTAATCTAGCCACATGCAACTAGAATTTATATGCACAAACACGTACTCACTAACATATTAACATACATATAGTTTTCTATCAACATAATCCTTGAACCTCCTTTAAGTGCAAGTTCTAGTTATACACATTTTCACATATTTGTCATCTATTAGCTATGTGTTCATCCATATTTTCACACAATTTCACAAATATAATCTCTACGTTGAACTAATCATTTCCCTTAGCTAGATCATGTCTATGTCTAATCAAAATGCACTTGTGCAAGCCTTTGGTAATATTGTGTGCCCCTTAACAGTGAATGCTTATATGCTTTCCTTAAGAACATGAGTGTCTTGCACACAACACTTAGTGTCATTGTGTACCACTACATGTGACTCAATGCATTCTCTATCATTTTTTGCATGTATCTATGTAGATCCAAATAAAATAAAGATTATTAGAAATTATTTGACTTTACACAACCTTGCTGAATTGTATAGTTTTCTCAAACTTGGAAAATTCAACCATAATTTTGTCCCCAAATTCTCACACATTTCTTAGTCACTTATTCAAATCATGTGCACAAAGAAAAAATTTGTTGGACCCCTATGTAATAATTTTCTTTCATGGAATTCAAGCAATAACTCCATGTAGGGCCTCATCTAGCTATACCTAGCATTTGATATACAAATTGATGCACCAAACTATGCACTTAGTTTAGTACTTACAATATTTGTGTTTTATCACCTACCATTCAAATACATTCAATGAAAAAATTTAATTATATTCCACCTATCGTTAAGAGTTTTATGAATTCCATCATTCAAGCTAAGCAATAGTGAAATTAAATTTTGGGTAACAAGAGGATGATTCATTCTAATCATAAGCCACTTTAGTTTCTTCACCCATAAATCAAGTTAGAGATTTTATTCCATGTGAAGTGAATAACATAGATGTAGTAGATCCATATAGTAATAAATTATAAGATGAGGAAATATAATAAGGTAGAAAATTACCTCAATAAATACTGAACCATATGCTCACCATGGTGTTGGATTTACATGGCCAAAACTTCATTGACTAGGAGAACCTATATTCAACATTTATAACTTTTCCTAGACCTAAAATATACTTTTACAAGATAAAAAATTTAGTGAACTTCAACTAAATTATGACATTATTTTCAAACTTGAATATCTATGAGTTCCAAAAGGCGCAACTTGTTGTTGACTCATCTAGGCGGAGCACTAAACCAAGAAATCTAGATGCTTCAGTATTACCAAGATCCTAGCAATGCTACAACAAAAATTATATTAGCCTCACATGTATGCAATCATTGAGTGTCATATTAATTCATACATTCCTTGTTGCATAATCACACCCACAAACAAGAAGCTTGAAATTTACACACATCTTGTAGTTCTACAAAGTTCCTATAAATTTATCAACATGGATTTCATAAGTGGAATCCCCATGAAAATGCACAAGAATGGTTTGGTATTTTCTTTAGTGGATATATTTTCAAATATTATCATTATGGCTTATTGTAATAAAAATATTGCAATGTGGGATGACACAACTTTTTCAATCATGTATGGGTTAATTTTAGGCTACCTATATAAATTGTGTTTGAAAATGACCCAAGATTCATCAACACATTTTAAAATCCTTGTGCGAAATATTCATCCATAGATATATAGTCAAATACAGGTAGTGAATCATACTTTTGCACTAATTACACATATACACTCGTGTACATCTAAAGACTTGGGATGACAACCTAATATTCATACAACATGCCTATATATTTAAATATTTGAATAGTTCCACAAGGAATTTTCCTTTCCAAATGTGTCTTTAGTTTCATCCTACAACACCCCTTAAAAATTCATATTGTGCACCAAGACATTTTGAGTCATGCACTAAATAATAGGAAGAAAATAAAGCATGAATTTCCCATGACACATTCAAAGTTTTTAATAATATTTTTAGTAGAATCTCTCACATTATAAATAGAAATAAAAAGAGAACCATGATACATGCCACAAACCTCACTCATTGAAGGTCAATGACAAAGTCTTCTTACATCTTGAAAAGGAACATTTCAGTGGTCTGCCCTAGTAGATAAAGTGTGCATTATAGTATATACACCATTATGTGCATAACTAGTGAGAATATATTTGTTCTTTATCTCCTCTAATAATTTCATTTACATCTCATGTAAATACTATGGAACTCCTCAAGTCATAATTTTCTACTCTTTTTGAGCAAGCATCAACTCACCAACTATTAGACTTAGATCCCAAGAACTTGTGCACTATCATGCAATACACGATCATTCAAACTAGTTCACAATATGAAATCATCAAGGTTCACACCATCACCATGTGGGAACATTGACTTTTTTCGTGCCCTTTGGCCCAAATTTTGGGATATGCCTAGAGATCTTGACGATCCTCCATTCCTAGATGATCATATTATGGACTTGTCTTGTATCCCTTGAATGATTCTAAGAAGATATAATATTATTACATATGGGAAATAAGCTTATATAAATTATTGAATATATTGACGATAGAGAGAATTATCCTATTATTCCTACTACAAACACTTATGTTAAATGATTACCTTCTACAACTCTTGTTATATATTCAAAGGCTTCATCCCTTTTATCTTTAAGGCAATATTTTGAGGTTGAATAATCCTTTATTCTATTATATCCAGATATTTAATTATTTTTCATAGTCACCCATATGGTGTGGACACAAAATCATGAGATGATAAGTATAGTTTGGTGACATGCACTAAGATTCCATCATCATCACATGGTGCTTCATTGGGGTTTCTAGTGATTATTTATAGTAGATCATATATTAATTATTGATCCACCATATTGAGAGGTCTAGCTACTCAAAATTTCACATATATTTGTGGATTCCCACCTTTTGAATCTTTAGGACACTCTTGAGGACTCAGTCTTCCTCTTTTATAACAATTATTATGATGTACTTGCATCCTCGTCTTTTTGAATCTTGGTATGTCTCCTACTTCATGTATGATTTTAGGTTGTCATATTTTGTGATTCCTAATTAGATCTTGGCACCATGCGACATTGACATGAGTACCATTACATAATTTCCAAAGACATTCACTTTGAATTTGTCCCCTTATTCCTTCATGAAGTGGGAATACCTCCTACATGCACTCATGAACCTATTAGGAATAAATATTTTTTGGTGACAATTCACCATCTTCAACATATAGTTCTAATGTGGGATCCTACACATTTGTGGGGTTGCATGTCTCTTTTATCTCTTTGGGGGTGCTTTCATTCTTTTCTTAAGAGATGTTTTTCCTCTCTCTTGGAAGACAAAAATGAAATTATTTTCTATTAGGGAAATCTTATGTACATGGGTACTTCATCAAACAAAAAATTGTCATGATTCATCTTATTTAACCCACCTAAGCTAAACTTAAAGGAGGTTATGGTGTTGGTTTTTATTTACTTTCATCAGTTATTCAAAAAATTGACAATTAGTTTAGCTTTCTTAGCTAAGCTAATTTAGTCTTGAAAAAGTTGATATTGGTAAGTGTCTCTCTTCCATGAGAGACACTTTCAACATTTAGATATTGAGAGACGTTTTCATCTTGTGAATTATATTTCTTAGTGGATGAGTGGTCCAACTTACTCCTTTTCATTGCATATGCATACATTCACCTAGATTTGTTTATTCTCACACTCTCTTACACTTGCATTTTATGTATTGTATTTTATGATTGATGAGAAATAACAATGTTTATCATATTATCTAGTCTTGAGTAGTTTTGTGGATATTATTATGACATTAGGTCTCAATTTACTTCTTTCTTATTTTAAAATCAAATAGATAATTTTTATATGAGTAGAATAGTTTCTAGAAATAATTGTATTTGTATTGTTTTCATCAAGATCATAGAGTGTGATTTGAAATGTTGATGCAAGAAAAATAAATATAATTATTTCTAGAAGCCACCACTATACTTGTGGATTATAAAAAATATCAAGTTTATCATGATTTATATAAACACCCCTTTCTCTAAAGATGTGATAAATTAACATTATTTTGATAAAGATGATAATAAATAGACACCCTCCTCAAATTTGATAAGATATTGACACCAATCTAAGTTATTGAATTAGCTAATTCAAATGTCACCATGCTCAATGCATTACATAATATATTTTCCCTCTTCTACCACATTAGAGATATAAAATAGACATATCAGGTCTCTTTATGACTTTGTTTTTTTATAAAGTTAAAAATATATCATAAAAAGGAAACCAGTTCAAAAATTAGAACTAATGACATGTGAGAAAAAAATAAACATGAGAAGGAACCTATCTTTAAAATAAATACCTAAAACAATAGTCCTACATGTAAGAATTATGGATGTGTAAATTATATGAAAGAAAAAGATAAATTTCAAAAAAAAAAAACTTCAAATCAATCATGTAGTAAATACTAGGGACACATATGAACTTATAGAGGCATGAAATCCATCTATATACATGCATGAGTGAGAAAGCCCCTAAATCATGTTCTTATGATACAAATTAGTTTCATATAAAATAACTCTTTAGAGAGCACTAAATCAAAGGAATCATGGAGATAGATTTAAGTCCCCATAGTTAGAAGAGAACAACTTCAATGATCAGTGTTAGATTTCATGGTGTCTACCAAGACATCTTCTAGTTGACAATGGTACCCAACCACAACATCAGCCAAATTTGTATTTTTAGGTCTGCATAACTATTGGGATAGTTCATCTTATTTCTCATAAAAAATCTCATTTTATCTTTTGAGGAGGTGAGTTCAAGATGACTACTTTTTTTGAACTTAATCAAAAAAACTATGTCATGATATTCCTTATTCTTATCTTGCTTCATTCACTTATGAGGAATAATGGTGCAGGAGCACATTGACACAAAATGCTCTCAAAAGGAAAAAAAAATTGAAAATTTGAGCTTACAAATGTAAAAGCAAGTAAATCATCATAAAAATTTCTTGAGTGGGAATATTTAATGTATTTGAGTCATTCTAGGAGGTCAAAAAGATTAAAAAAAAAACAAACTTTGGAAAAATGCTAAAGTTGCCAATTTTGTACAAAGCAAAAGATGCAAAAAAGAAAAAATCAAAAATTGAAGTCATTGAGGGAAAAATTAAGAGATAGGTCAATCAAGGAAGTTAAGAGTTGGTTATTAGTTGGGGAACATATTTAAAAATCTTGTGAAGGCATGCAAATGATTTATTCTTGTATTCTTGAAGTTTATCATCAATAAAAGTACCATGTTTTGTTAATTTGCAAAGTTCTTTTTGTATTTCATTCACTTGTACCAACTGTACTGTAGCATAGGGATTGAAATATTTTTTTTATTGATATATTAGAGAGTTAGCATCATTTTGAATCCACTTAGGAGTGATTTGATAAAGTAGAACAATTGTTTGAAAGCATTTTATGTAGTTCAATTGGAAACCCTTAAATCAGGGGTTTTGAGAGTCTTATAGGAAAAATGAAGTCTACCCCACCGAATTAGGATAGGTAGATCAGTGTAGTAGATGTTAATAGGATGTTTTAGGTTTCCTTTTTGTTGTTTTGTGCAGGGATAAAAGAGAATGCAAGATAGTTGAGTTTGATTGCTGCTCCAAGGGGAAAAACCAGAGTTTCCTTCATGAAAATAATGGATCCATGATAGAACATGATGTGAAAGTATGAAAAAAAATTGGTAGAGGGTTTAGAAATTTGTTCAGACCAAAAGAAATATGTTTGAAGCAATTTCAATAAATCAAAAGGTGTGGAGAGCATATTTCCTTGAAACCCTCATTCATTAAGCTAGTTTTGAGAAAAAAAGCAAGGGTTTGTTGGATCAACATTTTATGGAGTTTTTTCCTTTCTAAAGGTTGTTGAATCTTAACTATTTAAGGTTATATTTCATTTTGAAGTTGATCCAATGGTGGTTGCTTTGTAAATTTGGCCTAATTGAGCCTATGGTTGAAATGGGACAGTCAATTTTTTGTTGATTCTTTTCAAAACAACAACACCTATTGTTGAAGTATGTATAATAAGGCTGAAATGGGTTCCCAAAAATGTATTTATCCTGTAGAGATTCAATGTGGTTTGTTGGATACACCTGATTTAGTGTTTTGGCACTTACAAGCAAATTTGGTCTTCTAGTGCAAGCAATTGAGAAATCTAATTAAACAGTGTTGTAAGAAGGCGTTTTAGCTTTGTTCCTATCAAAATAAAGATGAATAAAGTGTACTAAAATCTGGTAAATATTTGAAAGTAAGAATACTTGGGTTGTTGATATTTTGTCTTGTGGAATAAATTGGAAAGATGAGTAATTTGATTCATGATGAAAGTATGGTTTGTTTCCAAGAGATTCTAATTAGGTTATCGATTTGTCTCAGTCATTTTTATGATGGGAAAGATTTTTTTGAGTCTAATAATGAAGTGGAATGTTGAAGGTGTGATTTGGCCTAGTAGGTGCCTTGTGATTCTTGAAAGAAAAGACACGATTTTTAGGAAAAGATAAAGGAATTTTGAGTGCTTGTTCAATTTGATCTTCTCCAATGAGTTTGGGTCAGATGTACCCTGATTTTGTGTGGTTTTAGAATTTATACTGCATCAATTGGTATCAAAGCTAGCAAGGTTTTGTTGATTGGTTGAATTGATGGTTTGTTGAAGTTGTTGTTGATGATCTGAGTTGTTGAGTTTGGTTACAGTTGCTTGATCCATCTAAGCTGTAAGAGAAATTTTGTCATTTGTGAGTTTGTGGTTGTGTGCAGGTTAAGAAAGAACTTGGTTGATGGTTTCCAAAAGACTAGGGAGAGAAAAGCAAAGACACCTAGGTGAGGCAAGGATGTTTGTTTAGTTGTGTTGTGATGCAATAAGAACTAGATGGATACCTGATTGTAAAGCACTTGAGTTTGCAGCCATTGTGAGATGTTGGTGGATTTGAGATTACTCCACTGATGGGATTAGTTGAAAAGATGAAGATAAGTTGGTCAAAGAAGGTCAAGGATAATTGTTGAATAGAAGCAGTTTGCAAGGACAGTCTTGTGTCCTTCATTGAGGAAAGAGTCAGAGGAAAGATGAGATTTGAGAAAGGATAGTCATGTGTCCTTTGAAAAAAGGAAGAAGAGTTTGTGAACCTGATGAGCAGAGAAAAAAAAAGGAAAAGACAAAGTGAAGGTAGTGATGAAGACAAAGTTGAAGATAAGATGGAACCAAGACAAAGACAAGCAAAAGACAAGAGAAGAGAAAGAGAGAGAAAGCAGTCCAAGATGGATTTGAATATTTTTTGCAGGTACAAGTAAAGATGATGCAATTTGTTTCCAATGGAATTGGAAAGGTTTAGTTGGTTGGTTGTATAGTGCAGGAGCACCTTGACACAAAATGCTCTCAAAAGGAAAAAAAATGAAAATTTGAGCTTTCAAATGTAAAAGCATGTAAATCATTGTAAAAAGGTCTTGAGTGGGAATGTTTAATGTATTTGAGTCATTCTAGGAGGTCAAAAAGATAGAAAAAACAAAATTTGGAAAAATGTTAAAGTTGCCAATTTTGTACAAAGCAAAAGATGCAAAAGAGCAAAAATCAAAAGTTGAAGAGTCGTTGAGGGAAAAATGAAGAGATAGGTCAATCAAGGAAGTTAAAGAGTTAGTTATTAGTTGGGGAACATCTTTAAAAAGCTTGAGAAGGTGTGAAAATTATTTATCCTTGTATTCTTGAAGTTTATCATCAATAAAAGTACCTTGTTTTGTTAATTTGTAGAGTTCTTTCTATATTTCATTCACTTGTACAAACTGTACTGCAACATAGGGATTGAAATATTTTTGTTCTTGATATATTAGAGAGTTAGAATCATTTTTATTCCACTTAAGAGTGATTTAATCAAGTAGAACAATTGTTTGAAAGCATTTTTTATAGTTCAATTGGAAACCCTTAAATTAGGGGTTTTGAGAGTCTTATAGGCAAAATGAAGTCTACTCCACTGAATTAGGATAGGTAGATTGGTAGAGTAGATGTTAATAGGATGTCTTAGGTTTCCTTTTTGTTTTTTTGTGTAGGAATAAAAGAGAATGCAAGATATTTGAGTTTTTTTGTTGCTCCAAGGGGAAAAACCAGAGTTTCCTTCATGAAAAGAATGGCTCCATGATAGAACATGATGTGAAAGTATGAAAAACAGTTGGGAGAGGGTTTAGAAAGTTGGTGCAGACCAAAAAAAATGTGTTTGAAGCAATTTCAATAAGTTAGAAGGTTTGGAGATAATATTTCCTTAAAACCCTCATTCATTAAGCTAGTTTTGAGCGAAAAGCAAGGGTTTGTTCGATCAACATTTTATGGAATTTTTTCCTTCCTATATATTGTTGAATCTTGAGTTTTACAACATTAATTAAGAATTTTTAAGGTTATATTGCATTTTGGAGTTGATCCAATGGTGGTTGCTTTGTAAATTTGGCCTAATTGAGCTTATGGTTGAAATGTGATAGTCAATTTTTTGTTGATTCTTTTCAAAAAAGAAGCACCTAATATTGAATTATGTTTAATAAGGCTGAAATGGGTTCCAAAAAATGTATTTAGGTTGTATATATTCAATGTGGTTTGCAAGATACAACCAATTTAGTGTTTTGGCACTTACAAGCAAATTTGGTCTTCTAGTGCAAGCAATTGAGAAATTTGATTAAACAGTGTTGTAAGAAGGTGTTTTAGATTTTTTCCCATCAAAATAAAGATGAATAAAGTGTACTAAGGTCTGGTAAAAATTTGAAAGCAGGAATACTTGGGTTGTTGATATTTTGCCTTGTGGAATAAGTTGAAAAGATGAGTAATTTGATGCATGATGAAAGTAAGGTTTGTTTCCACAAGATTCTAATCAGGTTACTGATTTTTATTAGTCATTTTTATGATGGTAAAGACATTTTTGAGTCTGATAATGAAGTGGAATGTTGAAGGTGTGATTTGGCCTAATAGGTGCCTTGTGATTCTTGAAAGAAAAGATGTGATTTTGAGGAAAAGATAAAGGAATTTTGAGTGCTTGTTCAATTTGATCTTCTCCAATGAGTTTGGGTCAGATGTACCCTAAGTTTGTGTCATTTTGGAATTGATACTGCATCAATTGGTATCAAAGCAAGCAAGGTTTTTTGATTGGTTGAATTTATGGTTTGTTGAAGTTGTTGATGATGAGTTGTTGAGTTTGGTTGTAGGTGCTTGATCCATCTAAGCTTCAAAGATAATTTTTTTTGTTTGTGAGTTTGTGGTTGTGTGTAGGTTAAGAAATAACTTGGTTGATGGTTGCCAAAAGACTAAAGAGAGAAAAGCGGAGACACCTAGGTGAGGCAAGGAAATTTGCTAAGTTGTGTTGTGATGTAGTAAGAAATAGATGGATACCTGACTATGAAGCACTTGATTTTGCAGCCATTGTGAGATGTTGGCCAACTTAAGATTACTCCACTAATGGGAGTAGTTGAAAAAATGAAGATAAGTTGGTCAGAGAAGGTCAAGGATGATTGTTGAAGAGAAGCAATTTGCAAGGACAGTTCTGTATCCTTGGTTGAGGAAAGAGTTAGAGGAAATATGAGAGTTGAGAAAGGACATTCATGTGTCCTTTGAATAAAGAAATAAGAGTTTGTGACACTGATGAGCAGAGAAAAAATAAAAGGCAAAGACATAGTGAAGGCAGTGGTGAAGACAAAGTTGTAGACAAGATGGAACCAAGACAAAGACAAGCAGAAGACAAGACAAGAGAAAAAGAGAGAAAGCAGTCCAAGGAAGAATTGAATTTCTTTTGCAGGTACAAGTAAATATGATGAAATTTATTTCCAAGGGACTTGGAAAGGTTCAATTGGTTGGTTGTATGGTGCAGGAGCACCTTGGCACAAAATGCTCTCAAAAGGAAAAAAATTTGAAAATTTGAGCTTTCGAGTGAAAGCATGTAAGTCATTGTAAAAGGGTCTTGAGTGGGAATATTTAATGTATTTGAGTCATTCTAGAAGGTAAAAAAGAAGATAAAAACAAAATTTGGAAAAATGCTAAAGTTGCCAATTTTGTACAAAGCAAAAGATGCAAAAAAGCAAAAATCAGAAGTTGAAGAGTCATTGAAGGAAAAATGAAGAGATAGGTCAATCAAGGGAGTTATTTATTAGTTGGGTAACATCTTTAAAAAGATTGAGAAAGGTGTGCAAATGATTTATTCTTGTATTCTTGAAGTTTATCATCAATAAAAGTACAATCTTTTGTTAATTTGTAAAGTTCTTTTTGTATTTCATTCACGTGTATGGACTATACTGTAGCATAGGGATTGAAATATTTTTGTTCTTGATATATTAGAGAGTTAGCATCATTTTGAATCCATTTAGGAGTGATTTGATCAAGTAGAACAATTGTTAGAAGGCATTTTTTGTAGTTCAACTGGAAACCCTTATATCAGGGGTTTTGAGAGTCTTATAGGAAAAATGAAGTCTACTCCACCGAATTAGGCTACGTAAATTGGTGGAGTAGATGTTAATAGTATGTTTTAGGTTTCCTATTTTTTTTTTTGTGGAGGGATAAAAGAGAATGAAAGATATTTGAGTTTGATTGTTGCTCCAAGGGGAAAAACCAGAGTTTCCTTCATGAAAAGAATGGCTCCATGATCTAGAACTTGATGTGAACGTATGCAAACCAATTGGGAGAGGGTCTAGACAGTTGATGTAGACCAAAAAAAATGTGTTTGAAGCAATTTCAATAAAGTAGAAGGTTTGGAGAGCATATTTCCTTGAAACCCTCATTCATTAAGCTAATTTTGAGCAAAAAGCAAGGGTTTCTTGGATCAACGTTTTATGGAGATTTTTCCTTCCTAAAGGTTGTTGAATCTTGAGTTTTGCAACATAAATTATGATTTTTTAAGGTTATATTGCATTTTGGAGTCTATCCAATGGTGGTTGCTTTGTAAATTTGGCCTAATTGAGCCTATGGTTGAAATGGAATAGTCAATTTTCTATTGATTCTTTTCAAAACAATAGCACCTATTGTTGAAGTATGTTTAATAAGGCTGAAATGGGTTCCCAAAAATGTATTTATCCTGTAGAGATTCAATGTGGTTTGCAAGATACACCTGATTTAGTGTTTTGGCACTTACAAGCAAATTTGGTCTTCTAGTGCAAGCAATTGAGAAATCTGATTAAAATTTGTATTAAGAAGGTGTTTTAGCTTTGTTCCTGTCAAAATAAAGATGAATAAAGTGTACTAAGTTATGGTAAAGATTTGAAAGCAAGAATACTTGGGTTGTTGATATTTTGCCTTGTGGAATAAGTTGAAAAGATGAGTAATTTGATGCATGATGAAAGTATGGTTTATTTCCAAGAGATTCTAATCAGGTTATTGATTTGTCTCAGTCATTTTTATGATGGGAAATATTTTTTTGAGTCTAATAATGAAGTGGAATGTTGAAGGTGTGATTTGGCCTAATAGGTGTCTTGTGATTCTTGAAAGAAAAGATGTTATTTTGAGGAAAAGATAAAGGAATTTTGAGTTTGGGTCAGATGTACCCTGAGTTTGTGTGGTTTTGGAATTGATACTGCATCAATTGGTATTAGAGCTAGCAAGGTTCTGTTGATTGGTTGAATTGATGGTTTGTTGAAGTTGTTGATGATGAGTTGTTTAGTTTGGTTGCAGGTGTTTGATCCATCTAAGCTGCAAAGAGAAAGTTTGTTGTTTGTGAGTTTGTGGTTGTGTGTAGGTTAAGAAAGAACCTAGTTGATGGTTTTCAAAAGATTATGGAGAGAAAAGTGGAGACACCTAGGTGAGGCAAGGAATTTTGCTACGTTGTGTTGTGATGCAGTAAGACCCAGATGGATACCTGATTTTGAAGCACTTGAGTTTGCAACAATTGTGAGATGTTGGTCAGTTTGAGATTACTCCACTCATAGGAGTAGTTGAAAAGATGAAGATTAGTTGGTTAGATAAGGTCAAGGATGATTGCTGAAGAGAAGCAATTTGCAAGGACAGTCCTATTTCCTTGGTTGAGGAAAGAGTCAGGGGAAAGATGAGAGTTGAGAAAGGATAGTCCTATGTCCTTTGAAAAAAGAAAGAAGAGTTTGTGAACCTAATAAGCAGAGAAAAAATAAAAGGAAAAGACAAAGTGAAGGCAGTGGTGAAGACAAAGTTGAAGATAAGATGGAACCAAGACAAAGACAAGCAGAAGACAAGAGAAGAGAAAGAGAGAGAAAGTAGTCCAAGGAAAATTTGAATTTGTTTTGCAAGTACAAGCAAAGATGATGCAATCTTTTTCCAAGGAATTTGGAAAGGTTCAGTTGGTTGGTTGTATGGTGCAGGAGCACCTTGACATAAAATGCTCTCAAAAGGAAAAAAAATTGAAAATTTAAGCATTCAAATGTAAAAGCATGTAAATAATTGTAAAAGGGTCTTCAGTGGGAATATTTAATGTATTTGAGTCATTCTAGGAGGTCAAAAAAATAGAATTTTTTTTTGGAAAAATGCTAAAGTTGCCAATTTTGTACAAAGCAAAAATTGCAAAAAAGCAAAAATCAGAAGTTGAAGAGTCATTGAGGGAAAAATGAAGAGATAGGTCGATCAAGGAAGTTAAAGAGTTAGTTATTAGTTGGGGAACATCTTTAGAAATCTTGAGAAGGCATGCAAATGATTTATTCTTATATTCTTGAAGTTTATCATCAATAAAAGTACCATGTTTTGTTAATTTACAGAGTTCTTTATGTATTTCATTCACTTGTAGGGACTATACTACAGCATAGGGATTGCAATATTTTTGTTCTTGATATATTAGAGAGTTAGCATCATTTTGAATTCACTTAGGAGTGATTTGATCAAGTAGAACAATTGTTTGAAAGCACTTTTTGTAGTTCAGTTAGAAACCCTTAAATCAAGGGTTTTGAGAGTCTTATAGGAAAAATGAAGTCTACTCCACCGAATTAGGCTAGGTATATCAGTGGAGTAGATGTTAAATAGGATGTTTTAGGTTCCTTTTGTTGTTTTGAGTCTGATTGTTGCTCCAAGGGGAAAAACCAGAGTTTCCTTCATGAAAAGAATGGCTCCATGATAGAACATGATGTGAAAGTATGCAAACCAGTTGGGAGAGGGTTTAGAAAGTTGGTGCAAACCAAAAAATATATTTTTGAAGCAATTTCAATAAAGCGGAAGGGTTGGAGAGCATATTTCCTTAAAACCCTCATTCATTAATCTAGTTTTGAGCATAAAGTAAGCGTTTGTTCGATCAATGTTTTATGGAGTTTTTTCCTTCCTAAAGGTTGTTTAATCTTGAGTTTTTCAAAATGAAATAAGACTGTTTAAGGTTATATTGCATTTTGGAGTTGATCCAATGGTGGTTGCTTTGTAAATTTGGCCTAATTGAGCCATTGGTTGAAATGGGACAGTCAATTTTCTGTTGATTCTTTTCAAACCACCAGCACCTGTTGTTGAAGTATGTTTAATAAGGCTGAAATGGGTTCCCAAAAATGTATTTATCCTATAGATATTCAATGTGGTTTGCAAGATACACCCGATTTAGTGTTTTGGTACTTACAAGCAATTTTTGTTTTCTAGTGCAAGCAATTGAGAAATCTGATTAAACAGTGTTGTAAGAAGGTGTTTTAGCTTTTTTCCTGTCAAAATAAAGATGAATAAAGTGTAATAAGGTATAGTAAATATTTGAAAGCAAGAATACTTGGGTTGTTGAGATTTTGCCTTGTGGAATAATTTGAAAAGATGAGTAATTTGATGCATGATGAAAGTATGGTTTGTTTCCAAGAGATTCTAATCAGGTTATTGATTTTTATCAGTCATTTTTATGATGGGAAAGATGTTTTTGAGTCTAATAATGAAGTGGAATGTTGAAGGTGTGATTTGGCCTAATAGGTTCCTTGTGATTTTTTTTAAAAAAGATGTGATTTTGAGGAAAAGATAAAGGAATTTTGAGTGCTTGTTCAATTTGATCTTCTCCAATGAGTTTGGGTCAGATGTACCCTAAGTTTGTGTGGTTTTGGAATTGATATTGCATCAATTGGTATCAAAGCTAGCAAGGTTCTGTTGATTGATTGAATTGATGGTTTGTTGAAGTTGTTGTTGATGATGAGTTGTTGAGTTTGGTTGTAGGTGCTTGATCCCTCTAATTCGCAGACAGAAATTTTGTTGTTTGTGATTTTGTGGTTGTGTCTAGGTTAAGAAAAAACTTGGTTGATGGTTGAAAAAAGACTAGGAAGAGAAAAGCGATGACACCTAGGTGAGGCAAGGAAGTCTGTTGAGTTGTGTTGTGATGTAGTAAGAACCAAATGGATACCTGATTGTGAAGCACTTGAGTTTGCAGCCATTGTGAGATGTTGGTCAATTTCAGATTACTCGACTGATGGGAGTAGTTGAAAAGATGAAAATAAGCTGGTCAGAGAAGGTAAAGGATGATTGTTGAATAGAAGCAATTTCCAAGGATAGTCCTGTGTCCTTGGTTGAGGAAAGAGTCAGAAGAAAGATGAGAGTTGAGAAAGGAAAGTCATGTGTCCTTTGAAAAAGGAAAGAAGAGTTTGTGAACCGGATGAGTAGAGAAAAACTAAAAGGAAAAGACAAAGTGAAGGCAGTGGTGAAGACAATGTTGAAGACAAGATGGAACCAAGACAAAGACAAGCAGAAGACAAGAGAAGAGAAAGAGAGAGAAATTAATCCAAGGCAGATTTGAATTTATTTTGTATGTACAAGTAAAGATGATGCAATTTGTTTCCAATGGACTTGGAAAGGTTTAGTTTTTTGGTTGTATGGTGCAGGAGCACCTTGACACAAAATGCTTTCAAAAGGAAAAAAATTAAAAATTTGAGCTTTCAAATGTAAAAGCATGTAAATCATTGTAAAAAGGTCTTGAGTGGGAATCATATTTAATGTATTTGAGTCATTCTAGAAGGTCAAAAAGATTGAATTTTTTTTTTTTTGGAAAAATGCTAAAGTTGCCAATTTTGTGCAAAGCAAAAGATGCAAAAAAGCAAAAATCAAAAGTTGAAGAGTCATTGAAGGAAAAATGAAGAGATAGGTCGATCAAGGAAGTTAAAGAGTTAGTTATTAATTGGAGAACATCTTTAAAAAGCTTGAGAAGGTGAGCAAATGATTTATTCTTGTATTCTTGAAGTTTATCATCAATAAAAGTACCCTATTTTGTTAATTTGCAGACTTCTTTGTATATTTCATTCACTTGTACAGACTCTACTGCAGCATAGGGATTGAAATATTTTTGTTCTTGATATATTAGAGAGTTAGCATCATTTTGAATCCACTTAGGAGTGATTTGATCAAGTAGAATAATTGTTTGAAAGCATTTTTTGTAGTTCAGTTGAAAACCCTTAAATTAGGGGTTTTGAGAGTCTTATAGGAAAAATGAAGTCTACTCCACCAAATTAGGCTAGGTAGATCAGTGGAGTAGATGTTAATAGGATGTTTTAGGTTTCATTTTTGTTTTTTTGTGCAAGGATAAAAGAGAATGCAAGATATTTGAGTTTAATTGTTGCTCCAAGGGGAAAAACCAGAGTTTCCTTCATGAAAGGAATGACTCCATGATAAAACATGATGTGAAAGTATGCAAACTAGTTCAGAGAGGGTTTAGAAAGTTGGTTCAGACCAAAACAAATATGTTTGAAGCAATTTCAATAAGGTAGAAGGTTTGGAGAGCATATTTCCTTGAAACCCTCATTCATTAAGCTAGTTTTGAGCAAAAAGCAAGGGTTTGTTGGATCAACGTTTTATGGAGTATTTTCCTTCCTAAAGGTTGTTGAATATTGAGTTTTGCAACATGAATTAAGACTTTTTAAGGTTATATGTCATTTTGGAGTTGATCCAATGGTGGTTTCTTTGCAAATTTGGCCTAATTGAGCATATGGTTGAAATGGGATAGTCAATTTTCTGGGTAAGTGCACCAAGATGGTTCCCAAAAAGGGGGCTTAAGTGGCCACTTTTTTTCTGAAATCAGAAAATGTTGACCTTGGACGTGAAATTGAGGATAGTTACACTCAAAATTTTGAGATGGAACAAAACAAGGATCAAAGTGCTCCGAGTCTATTTTCTAAACTACTAATTTATTTTGAAAATGGTTGATATTAAGGGGTTCAAAAGAGGGATGTACATAAATTGGTGTTGTTTTTGTCAGAAAAACATAACATAGCAACTCTTGTACGACCTGAGCATAGTGAAATTTTTTGTAGTATTTTTAAAATCGCTATGGTCAAATGTTAGCTAATAGCATCTAGTTGGTGCACAATTTTTCTGATAATTTTTTAATGAATATTTTATTTTTTACTAATTTTCTAATTGGGAACTCCCTGAAAAAGTAGAATTTTGGCCGTGCTCCCACTACAAATTTTTGAAAACAATTGATTTTTTTTCTTTTTTTTAAAAAAAATTGTAGAATAGAGTCTAGTTTCTAAAATGTAATTTATTTGAAATTTTGATGAACGGTTAATTTATAACAAAAAAAACACTAAACACTGCTTTTTGGAAAAAAATAGACATACAAACAAAAAAAATTATGGATGAAAGGCTTAACATTGTCGAAAAGTAAAAAAAATTACATCGTTGGATAGCTAAGAGAGAACCTAACATTACCCATGTTTTCGATTTTGTCAATATTGAACTAAATGCAATCTTGATGGTGAGCATGGACCCGATTATGTGAAAAATTGTAGAATTTGCAAAAACATGTCTCTGGCCTTGTTGGGAATGCCCTCCAAGCCTTTGGGTTGGTATTCCAAGGCAAATAATTTCACTTTTTTCTTTGTTTTTAACGCGAAATAACACATGCATGTTATAACGTGAGCGTGTTTTTAAAAAAAAAATTCATAAGTGGCCAGAAAATTGGTACCCAACTTCATGCACCCGCCCTTCTGTTGATTCTTCACAAAACACTAGAACCTATTGTTGAATTATGTTTAATAAGGCTAAAATGGGTTCCCAAAAATGTATGTATCCTATAGAGATTCAATGTGGTTTGCAAGATACAGTTGATTTAGTGTTTTGGCATTTACAAGCAAATTTGGTCTTATAGTGCAAGCAATTGAGAAATCTAATTAAACAGAGTTTTAAGAAGGTGTTTTAGCTTTGTTCCTGTCAAAATAAAGATGAATAAAGTGTACTAAGGTCTAGTAAATATTTGAAAGCAAGAAATTTGGGTTGTTGATATTTTGCCTTGTGGAATAAGTTGAAAAGATAAGTAATGTAAAACCCCACCTCGCAACCTAGAGGATGATGCAACACTGCGGAAGCACAACTAATTTTTTTCCTTAAAAGGAGTAACAATGACAAGTAAAGTAATTTATTCTAACCACATACATCCTCTAAGCCACGTAACATTTCTACATGTAAATCCCAAAAACTTACAAAATTAATCTACCCATTGCATATGAAATTAACTCATGATAACACATACATCAAAGTGTTAAACCATTGCATAATAAATCTAACACATAGAAATGTAATGAACATATTTCCACAGATACAACACTATATAAACAATATATACCATTTAGTCCCATAATGAATAGATCATACATAATGTTACAATTACAACATAGATCCTCCTTGATTACAAATGAGGAATACAATACATAGTGTTCCACTATTGAAATGAATATAAGAGAAGTATAAATCCATAGAAACACACGAGCTCCTTAAACTAGAATATCTCGCCATCACGAATAGGAAGAGAAATCCCAATAGTGTAAGGTGCATGCCACCCAACCATGTGGTACCTGTAGGCCCAACCCCATGCTAGGAGATAGTAAAAGGTAACCAATACAAACCTACTACCTCTAGACACAAGAAATATACAAAACAACATTATACCAGTAAACACAAAACATAAGGTTACATTGCTTCCAAAACCACTAAATCTAGAACAACCACTATACAATACAAACTGACTGTTGTCATAGGAGGAATGTCATCACAAAGGTTACATTGGTTATCCAAAGGAGATCTTCCTAGGTCCTGGCACCCCTCTTGGGTTATCCTGGTAACCTCTCACGAACCCGGCCCCACATGTACACCAATGTGGAATCGATTATCTTTCAAGAAGACAAGATAATGATCTTTCCATTCTAGGGCTTCCCGACTCATCTCAAGTCTCACACAAGCCCTTGAGCCAATGAGCGAGGCTAAATTATCTGGTTAAATGTATTAAGCTACTCTATCCCTAAAATAGGTTATTTAATTTCCACTAATTAAACTAACTCTCACACGAGTTGTCCTGGGACCCCTTTGTGTCCCGACCCCCATTGAAAGCCACTCCCCTATTGACAACACAATAACATATTCTACAACCCAAGGGTAGACAATGCACAAAATACGATAACCAATATCAACCATTCTGCAAAGAACAACACATCTCGTTCGTAGTAACTGGGTGCTCAAATTAAATCACACAACCCGTTCCTAGTAACCAGGTGTTCAAAATAATTCACACATCCCTACGGATGTCATATATTGAATCCCAAATATGTGCACTACCCAAGGAAATCTCAAAGGGTGAACAAAAGATACAACCCTTTCACAATTTTACAATCTCTGGAAGACTTATATTTTCTCGACAAAAAATATTCCCCACAATTCATAATTACAAAAGAATACACAATTACAATAAGCCACTCAAGTAATTAAATAAATGACCATTAGGATTTCCTAAATCCAATAAATCAACAACGAATTAAACCAATTGTTTAACTTTCAGTTTGACAATTACTCATAATATTCAACTCAAATTGCCCGCAAACGTGAACAGAAAAGAACATAACTTAAAACAATTCAGGCACTTAAATAATCTAATATTCGGATTTCCTAAATCCAAATTGAATCAATATCTCATCACATGCAATTATTCAAAGTAAATATAATTTCATTTGCAATAATAAGGAAATAAAATAAAACTATTTATTTAACTTCAATTCCACAGTTTCGTATAATAATAAAATCAATTTCTCTATTACAATCATTGCATTATAAAATCATCTACTTGTACATTAAACGTTTTAATAACACAATATCTATTTAAATATAAATCAACTTTCTCTCTTAAGTCCTTTTATTTTAAGATTTACTAGCCCATGCATTTGCATGCTTATATTAAAAATATACTTTTATTTACAAACCATAAAGAAATTAAATTAGTTGTTTAACTCAAATTTTACAAATAAAATAATTAATCATTACAAGTTAACTAATCATACTTGCATGCAACTATTGTAATAACAATAATTAAATAAATATATTTAATATGTATATATATATAATTATATATATACATATAAAAATATATTATTAAGTTATAAAATCAATTATACCTTTTAAAAGAAAATCATTTTATTTAAAACTAAATCTATCTACTCATAAAATTATTTCCTCATGCATTTAATATCTATTTAAAGAAATACATTTTAAAATATATAAATATATAGAACCAAACAAAACCAATTGCTCAGAGGGCAATTTTAAAACTAAATTTTCTACAGGAAAATAAGTAGACAAATTTACAGAGGTTTCCCTAAATCTTTAAATATTTTCTTTGAATTTTCTATTGTGTAAAAAAAATTCATTTCCTACAGAGATCTAAAACCTTCACAGTGATTTATCATTTTCTACAAAGAAGATTAAATTCAATTTTCCAAAAAGAGGTTTTCTAAGTTTTGATTTAAATTCAACAAAGGTTCTAAAATTTATCTGTAATTTTCTTTTGTATAAATCTATTTCAAATAATCAATTTACACAGAGGATCAAAATTGTTTTTCTACAGAGGTTGTAACATTCACAACAATTTCTTAAAAAAACAAAAGCTTCCCAAATAAAAGAAATCATCTTCTAAACTTTTCCAATTTGCAATATAATAATAACTAAATATCTCTTTCAAATTAAAATTCACAAAGCAATAAGAAACCTGTTCTAGAAGATCTATCGATTCAAAGATTGATGTTGAGCTTCCCTTCAATCTTCAATTGCCAAAAGCTTCCTCCAGAAGAATTGCCACTTCCTAGAGAACAAAATATAATCCACAGCCAAGAATACAACAAATTAGATTCCTAAATTTATTAGAGAGTTTCTAAGATTCACAATCTCCTCAAATCTCAAAAAGACAATTCTACCATTTCCAAAAACCTCTCTTTCTTTCCCATGAAAAACAACTTCCTCTTTTTCTCCCAATTTCAATCAATCTCTCTGGAAATCAATTTTAAGACAATTAGAAAACAAAACCTTCTAACTTCCAATTAACACAACAAATATCTTTTCTTCAACAACCAAGATATTTCTAAGATCTTTTCCCAATAACATGCATTTGAATTTAAAATAATTTATTTCTTTCAATTCACATTTAATAACTTATTTATTTTAATTCACATTATTTAATCTAATAATTAAAATTACCTTATAACATAAAGTAAATTAATTTATTAATTTATTATAAATTTTCCACATTCATAATAAAAATTAATTAAATATTTAATCAAAACATATAATTTAATCCTCACAATAAAACTTTGCACGATAATAAAATACCAAGAACAACATGGATAAAGAATATGACCAATACACGGACTAACGACACACTGTACTAGGGTAAAGGTTTGACTAGGTTAACTCGTTACTATCTCCCAATCAACATTATTGTTGGGTAGTGGATATGCTTAGACCTATGAAACCAAGTGAAGTCATTGTCTTGTACCTGCAAACCTAAAACAAAGCAAATGTCATACATGTATCTAGACAATAAATCATACACACTGTGAAGAGAGAATTGTGGAAATCACAGGGCACTCACAAGTGAGTGATGCAATACCATTCTCTTCACCAATACAATGTCACATCAACTGATGAGATAAAATATCAATTAACTACAATGAGCATATATAACAATGTCATCTCAACTAAGCATCTATGCAAACATAAAGCATATCAAACATAATCACCATGCATATAATGTATTATCACATTAATATAGTCTATCATCGCTCCACTGTCAGTGATAGAATAACAATAACATAAAATATGGTCAGAACTGTCAGAGAAAACATAGCAAATTGAAGGGTTGTTACATCTAATTTAATGCATGATGAAAGTATGGTTTGTTTCCAAGAGATTCTAATCAGATTATTGATTTTTCTCATTCATTTTTTATGATTGGAAAGATGTTTTTGAGTCTGATAATGAAGTGGAATGTTGAAGGTGTGATTTGTCCTAATACTTTCCTTGTGATTCTTGAAAGAAAAAGATGTGATTTTGAGGAAAAGATAAAGGAATTTTGAGTGCTTGTTCAATTTGATCTTCTCCAATGAGCTTGGGTCAGATGTACCCTAAGTTTGTGTGGTTTTGGAATTGATACTGCATCAAATAATGAGGAATAACTTGCCCCTTGAATATTTTTTAGTGCTTTGTATTGTAGAAGGATCCATAAGCTCCTGCAAACAATTTTCCAAATCCCCCTTAAAATTATAATCTATTATAATTTCTTGATTATGCATTTTCCTCGTTCGAAGGAAGTTGAGTCTCTTTTACCACCTCCTCACTAGTTGAATTATTTTGCTTGTCCTCTATGACCTTGCTACTAGTAGATCATGGGTTCTTATTTTGAGTTGTATTTTTTTTTTGGATTTGATGAAACCTTTTGAATCCTTATTCCCCTCAACTCCTTTTCACCATTTTTGGAATAGGACATTCATAAATGAGATGATTGTATTCATGGAATCTCCTACATATAAAGGGAATAATTTGATAATTCAATGCTTGAGACTATTTGAAATTATAGTTTTCAAGGTTGTAATTTTTGGAAGGTGGATATTAGATCAAGTTTCATAAAGATTTGAGCATAAATTGATTTTTTTTTCATGATAAGTTCAAGAGATATCAATGGCCTTCTCAAAATATTTGGCAATCATCTCTAAAACATAAGGAGACCAAAATAGTTGGGGGAGGACATATATGCATATTGAACAAGGTTGTAGAAGCGGTTTCCTTTTGAATGTTGAATCCCATGTGCTAGTGCTTAATCAATAGACCTACATTTATGAAGAAATAAGGCCCACCCTAAAAACCCATCCTTATTACATTTGTTCACAAAAATGGCTATAAAATAGCTCTTTGTACAAGATTGAAGTATAGATTCTCCAATAGTCTTCCAATTTTTCTAGTCTAGAAATAAAGATCTTCTATAGAAAGTTGGAATTCAAATAATTGATAGGCCAATCTTACCTTCGAAGTATTTTTTTGAATTCATCCATATCCAAATTAATAAGTTGAGAATCCTCAAGGTTGTGTAGCAAGAATTTTATCCATTTCCTACTTGAACCATCTTGTGTTTGTTTGTTGTTACCAAAAGATTAATTTCCTTCCTTTGGATCATAAATCTAGATCTAGCACTATATCTCTAAATAGATATGGAATAAGGTAGCTTCCCCCTGCTAGGCATCATTGGAGGTCAAAATGAATATCAAAATCCTAGAAAACTATGAAATGCATGCAAGGAAAACCAAGCAAAAGCATAAAATCACCAAACCCTAGTAGAGATTATTTTTTAATTCATCATTTGTCGATTTCTATTAAGGCCTTGCATTTACCTATTTAGTATCCATGCTAGTATGAACTAGTTCTCAATTATTTATTTTCCATCCGATGATTTAGTATTGATTATTCCTCCCATGTTGTCTTACTATGTGGATAGCTCTAAATTTTCTCACATGGTTTTCATATTTCCTTATCAATATTTAGGCACTTGTGTAGGTCAATGCCACAAGTTTATTTATATATATTTTATTTATCTTTTTTTAGCACTTATACTACTACCTTAGCCTCTTATCCTCATACATGCCCTTTTTTGTCTTTATATGGATTCAAGAACAAATCACATTAATTGCTTCTATCTAGAACGTATATGTTTTTGCAAGAAGTATTTTGTATGTGACTAAAACCTTAATTTTGAGGTGAGGTTTCCCATGATAAGAACTTCTAAATTCTCTTTGTCTATCCCTATTTTGGACACAATGTTTTGTGAATGAAAAATGCACATCTATTGAACGACGTTGATGAAACAAATAATCTAAACATAACTCTTATGATCATCTAATCTCACAATTTTGTATTAATACGTGCCTATTTTGAATAGAATATAATTCTTCACAACCTCCTTGAACTCTTTTTATTTATAAAAAATCCTAACTAATTTTACTAATAAAATCAATGTATTTGGATTCTATCACAATCTCTAATGAACTTTCATAAAATAAATACTAGTATTAGTTTTGCTAGTGTTTATTCACATCCCTACTTTACAACATAGTGCTAATTTTTAAAAAAAAATCTATTAAGAAATTAGATATATTATAAAGATATTTCACTTTGTTTAGAATAAGATGATATTTTTAATACATGCATGTGTATATTCAAATAGAAAGATGATACCCAAAAAAAAAAAAAATTATTTGGTTTATTGAAATAAATATGCATGAATTAATGTAAGAGGAATGGAAAAGTAATATAAGAAATTATATTTTTTTTTAATTTTAATTAAATTAAATTATATATTTAGGAATATAGATTTGTTTTAAAAAAAAGGGAAAGGTTATAAATAATACAACTTTATGTGATGTGACGATGGCAAGAAAGCAAATAAACATTCAAAGTATATAAACACCTAAACATTCAAAGTATATAAACATCTAAAATATTTGTTAGTATTTGTTAGTATAGGAAAAGAATCATAAATTTTAAAAAAGCTATGGTATTAGGACATTTTGTCTTTCTTTTCAATGGACCAAAAAAATGGTGAGTATGCCTTCAAAACCTCCTCTATACTTATTATTGAAATATTTCTTGGATAACCATAATGATGATGATTCAGTCTTAAAACTGCATATCCAAATACATATATATAAAGGGTGGAATTAATTTTTCAAAAGAACAAGGATAATAATAATTATTAAAAATATTAACCACACAAAATAGAGAATCCAAATCTATATATGCTAGAACATTTACTTTCAATATTGTTTGTAGATTAACAAAGCTACAAATGTAAATATTATCTTATAGATTATAATTTTCTCACAATTATTATTTATCTAATTATTTATAACCCACATCTAACATAAAAGAGTTGTACATATATTACTTTATTTTTTAAAATTATTCACTTAAATTTTAAGTTTTAATTAATATTTTGTAATAACATATAAAATAAATTAATAAACATCAAATAAATATTTCTATTTGTTGGTGTGAATGAGGTGTTTTACCTAACCAATTCAACACCTAGGTCCTATTCACACTAGTTACTTAAATTTACTTAGAGTACATATAGGATAATTATCACTTGTCTCAAGTCAGTATATTAATACACATTTCATAATCATATATATTCATATGTCTCACCCTGTCCTATATAATCAATGGGTTATCTTTGTATTCTAATTAATCATATTCATGCACTCATATTGTACATTCATATCCTTTGGTAGAATAGTATTATTCTATCATATTTGATATCTCTTGTACTTTAAATAAACCTCCTAGGTCTTGGGTGGCTACGTCTTCAACCAAATATTGCATAGTATAGATCATTACATATCGATTCTTACATGGTATTAGATCTTGTGGGATTGTGACACAATCACAAATGGAGAGTCCATAAAAAGGACAATCAAATACTGTAAATTAGAGTCAACATGCATAATTAAAAACAAATAAAAAATAACTTCTCATTGATTCAACATCACGTAGTGATTACATTATGGCTCATTGGCCTACCACATGCTCATTACATTCTATATTATAAATATATAACAATTGAGTGCACTTCTCAAATATTTTACTTCTAGTGTAATTCTACTTATTTTCCTTCTAATCTAAGACTCTCCTCCCAATATAAATCCAAAATCTATTTATATAGAATTTCCATCTTTAGGAATGATTCACATTAGCCACAAGAGGTCTCAAACCTCTATATCTTACAAAACATGTAGGTTGGCCTAGATTTGACAATGAAGCTTCAAGAATTAATGAATTTAATTGCAATTCCAATTGAAGGCTCCTTCATCCCATATCTCCTTGTGAAATATTTATTTGAATGCTACAATTCATGGGAAGGTCTCACAAACTACACACATAGGACTAAGTGTTAGTTGTTATGAACTATGATCTCAATGCTACTTTTGGTGACAATAACTATATGCAAACTAATTCAAATATCTTAAAATATGGGTATGATGAGTGGGGGATGTTATGGAGTTTTAGTTCTATTCCATGAGATAAAATGATATTATGTGGTGAATTGCAGTGCACAGTACTAAGAATTCTATTGACTGAAACCAAAGGAATTTTTTTTTGATTGATGCAAGATTGTCTTTCAACTTAGGATGCTCCTGCATTAGACACCCAAGGTTGTTTGAAAATTAATTCCCTCACTTTGATAGGGATAGAGGGAATCTAATGCAAGTCAGGAAGGCACTCACACATAAATAAATCAGATTTCAAACACTCAACTCGATTCAACATTCATTACCTATCCTCATTCTACTTACTGTCATGAGATAGTGACAGAAACACCATACACAACACTTCTGCCTCAATGTAGTGCCCCTTCATCTGTGATGTCCTTGTGATGCCTTTGACTCACTTGTAAAGTTAGTATTGATTGGCATGATTTGAATTGATTCAATTTATTCAGTTTGTGTTTTGAGGTATTAAATAAAATAAAAGTTATAATACTTCTGTGTTTTTGTCAAATAAAATATTATTAATGTTTAAAATGAATTAAATAAATCAAACTTGAATATTATAATTAAATAAATAAATAAATTAAATGATTGTGGAAGTAATGAATAATAGTATAATAAACAAAATTAAATGCAATATTATGTCAGTTTCACATAAAGATCTAATTATAGAATTTTGCATGTAAGGTTTTGTAACTACTCAGCATAAATGTAGCTCTTAATTAAAGCCTCTTCGTAACTGAAACTTGTTGAAAGAAACTACACCTTTTGAGCATTTGGAAGTCGAAGAAAACAGTAGAATATGCAAAATAAATAATAACTATATTTAGCTTATGGAATGGGCAGAATTGGGGGGGGGATCCATCTGTTCGGCTGGAGGAGGATATACAATGCGAAAGGAAAGCAGTTACAAAAATCATCGTTTTGTCAATGAGAAATTTTATGTAAATTTATTACCCTCCTCGAGATCATGCTCGGGGCTTCCTCATCCCTTCAGGTTCACGGATTCTTCATCCCTTCATCTCCTATTTGACCAGGACTCTATTGGATTGGCCCTCTCTTAGATAGTTGTTTGTAGAATGTCTTTATGCTGAAATTACAATTTAATTCTAGATAAATTCTCGGGTAAGTCATTCTATATCCTTAAAATTGAATCAGTATTTTGATGGTTGTCTTTAAGCACCTCGCATCTTAGTCTTGGTCTCTTTTTTCAACGTTCCTTTTGTTAAGGATAGGTCGCTACCATCCTCGGGTAAAGGGTCGCCCTATGGTATTCTGTCAACCTATTTGTATGCCCTGACCATGCTTTTCATTTCCATAACCCTTTCTTCCAGTGTAGTTTGTATATTGTCTTGCTTGAAATTATTGAAGGGTAGGATTAATTGTTTCAGATTGGTTCATTTGGCGTCACCAATAATCTCCTCAGGAGTAATGTTGCTAACTGCATCGCCATTAGCATCTTCCTGAGAACTTCTTAATTCTTTCCAAGCCTGTGCACCTCCTCAATATAGCCATCACTAGCTGTTCTTTGTTTCACCATTTATGTGCATCATTTATAGTCTTGGCTGTATCAAATCAATGGATTAATACAAGACTAATAAATGGTGCTTGCCGTTTGCATATGCTTGAAAGTTTCTTAAGCCTTCTTCAACAATCTTCTTGTGCGCGTTTATTACCTCTCCATCCCAGGTGATGAATTTGCTTTATGGGCTTCTTTCAAAACAGGTCTATGTTTGGCTCACATGCCATAGTCATATCTCAAGCTTTCTTCTCTCAGGGACTACACCGTTGCCCTTACTACTTGCGCATAGAGGAGGAGTTGATGTAATTGTATTACAAATTTTCATTTAGGGATGTTATATTTGTATACCTTTGTTGACATTTTAAGCTTGGGCATATTTTTATGGAAATTGTATTTCAGGGATCTCTACACTACAAAAGTATTTAGAACCTGCCTCTTTGTTAGGCATTCGTTAGCTATCGACATGTAGGTGTCTATCCAGTTGTAGGTTGTTTTTAGTTGAACATGGATATATTTATATATAGGCCACTCTAGATGAACTAATCTCATCTAATTCGTAGTAGAAACTTATCCTTAATATGTCAATAAATGGGTAGTTGACAAAGACATTGTACGGTGATGAAGTCTTATAAATGTTAGGGGGTTCACTGCCATAGCGTTGTTCATGAACTTTTGTTTATAACTGTCACTTTAAATAGCGCAATACCTGTCTCAGCAATGCACTTGAACATCATAGGAAGTATAAAGGTTTAAATAATCTCCTTGATTCTTATTGTAATCTGTCACAGCGACATCACTAGAATGTGGTATGGTGTATTGATATAAATAACCTCCCTATTTTTTTTTACCGTCTCACAGATGTAGCACTTGAACATAGAATGTTGTAGAGTTTTAAATCACCTCTCTGTTTTCATTGTCGACATGTCTAAGCTGCAGCGCTTAAGCATAATAGGAAGTTTAAAGGTATAAATAACCTGCTTGATGCTATTGACAATCTATCGTAGTTGCAGCACTTGAAAATAAAATATTGTCAAATACTAACATAAAAAGGAGCTTTCCATTGATCGCGGTGAAGTTTAATTTCCAAACTTCAACTTAAGCGCATCTTGGAAACTCCCCACCAAACTGAAATGCGTCAAGTTTTAAAAAAAGAAAGAAAGAAAAGTTGTACATTATTCCTCCTGCTCTTAAGTCACGTATTTGCACCTCACCTTTCTCCTTCCCTTCAGTCTTGCGGATAACATTTGAAATTTGATAATAATGCAAGTAGATGGCGATATTACAAATTCCAATAGTCACTTTCTAATATACTTGGCAACCTGCCATAGTTACAACATTTGGAGTTGAGGCATTGTACAGAATTAATAGTCTCCCTGAAACCATTGGCAACTTGTCATAGCTACAACTTTTAGACTTGCAAAGGTGTAGTAAAATTAAATAATCTCGCTGATTCCTTTTTTCTACGTGCATAACTTCCAGAGTATCATTCAATTACAAAGTCACGTGAGTTATAGTTTAAATGACTACCCCAACTCCAAGCTCTCAAATAGGTTATCATTACTCTTCCAATTCATGTGTAATAACCTTTTTAAGGCCATAGGCAGTGGGTTGACATTCTTCCCAATACCTTATGTGTGCACGACAGACTTTCTCTTAGAATTAATATTGAGATTGTTGCTTGTAAAGTTTTTCCTTATGCTTGAGATTGCATATATGTTAGAGATTGTACATTTACTAAGTCAAATGATATTATATAATAATTTAAAATAAAATCGTTATCATTTAAATCAGTTGTACTACTTCATCCAAAGGCTCCATCTAAGCATTGTTCATAAGTCATATAAATATATATAAAGTTATATAAATCTTAGAATGTGAATTAGTATGGTATAAATGTCACTTTGGTAGTTCTTAGAATTATGGTGTTTTATGGCTGAAGGTGAAACATGTGGAAGTAGTTTGTAGATAGGAAAGCCAGTTAGGAATAAAAGAGAATTGATAGTCAAGAAGGATTTATTTAATAAATAAAATAAAATAGAAATGTATAGATTGTTGAATTCCTTATAATTCTAATTAAGTAATTGTTGAGTATCGTGTCATGGGTGTTTGTACTAAACTTTTATGGAATTGTGTATCCTTGGCCATGGTTAAGTAATTATATTAAATTCTTTTTGACTTCATTATGGTAGTTTTATAAACTTGAATCAATGAAATAAATTATTCCTTGAATTGAGTTTTCATTCTTAATTATTTCACTTGGATTGTTAGCTAGTGGATCACTTTATGACAATTTGAGTGTCTAATCAATGAGGGTCTTATATGGATAGTTATTTCGAACCTTGAGATTGTAATTGTTTTGTTGTTGAGTAGGATGGTTTTTAATTGGGAATGTAAATGGATTATTGTTGTCATTGTCATGTTGTTGAATTTGTGAAGGTGATTTACGTTCCACTACAAGGGGTTCTTGTGGAGAGAAAATTGAGGTCTCCCAGGGAATGCCTAGTTGGTGGCTTTTGGACATTAAGTGATCTTGTTGAATTAAAGGTTGATTTTCTTTTTGTGTTTCCCTATTTGAGGTGACACCATTGTTGATATGTGGATTGTATTTTTGTTTTAGGGTTGATCGATTTGTGGATGGGTCTTGATGAATCTTCCTTTTTTTATGGCTTTTCTGAGTTAATCTCATATTTGAGGGAAATTTTTATCCTTGTGTTGGAATTATTGGGGAAAAACTCTTGTTACTTCATTTTACCCTCGTTTGTGGGTTGTCATTCTTTTTGGTTTCCAGAGGCTTGAGATGATTGACAGTTGATGTTCTCTCTTTATGTGCCCTTGATGTGGCAAGTGTTTTAGTTTCATGATTTTAAAAGGGTTGTACGGGAATTGTTGAGACTTTGATTATGTGTTTATAGCGAGATGGGTAATGCCTCGCATGCTTCTCTGTTGTGATATAATGTTCTTGTTATTTTGTACAACCCTTGGTTTTTGGTTTGATGTTTGTTGGGTCTCTAGGGAGAGTGGCTCTTCGTGGGGGCCGGTGCCTCGGGTAAGAGGAAGTGCACAGGAGAACCCACGTAAGAGTAGTTAAACAAGTGATAACCTAAAAATAGAATTTAGGGGGATGGGTAGTAAAACACACGAGATAATAAATATTGGATGTCTCGTCTATGCATTAGGGCTATCATAGACTAATGATAGGCTGAGAAGGTCGTGGTCAGAAAAGTCATAACCTTGTCCCCATGAGAGGTTATTGGCTCCGCATGAGCTACCCTATGGTGTCGACGCCTCAAGTAGGAGGAAGATCCAAGCGTTCCATAGATGGGTGTCGATGCCTCAGTTGGAGGAAGGGCTAGGAGATCCCATGAGAGCTATGCGATGACACTCTCCACTAGACACCCTTGTGCCTTGTTCCTTATTGCCTCTGGAATTGTACTCTGTTTATTATTTCAGTTTGATTTGGAAGTGTTTCGTGATCATCCTTTGGTTACTTATTTACTGGTTATTGCTTTGATTTATGTGATGAGATTTATGACTTTAAGTTATTATGTTGACTCTTGGATGTTGTTGATTATGTCATTGTAATCCTTTAGTTTTATGATACTTTCGTATGATGTTGAGTCTTGTGGTTTCGTGTTTGGATGTTCTTGGTTGAGGACTCTTCTTGTCAACTCCTTAGCACGGGGGGTGGGTCTTCGGACCCACGTGGTCGGGTGGAACGTGCTAAACACCCCATTGGGTCCCCAGTCAAGGATCGAGAGGTGTGGATTGGTGTTGTTGCAACAACTCCAAAGTTGTATTTGTCTTGGAGCCAGTTATGATACTTTGTATTCATCTATTTATTTGTATCATGTTATCTTGTGTATGGTTTCCATTTATGTTTGGAAACACTTTTGTATCATTGTACCTCTAGAACATTGTATTGTAATGTAACGTTAAACCTTATGTGGCTATTGGCCATGGCAGTTGTTATTCAATGTGTTGAGTTAATCATGTATATGTTGCATTTATGTACACAGATGGTTTCTTATCAATGATTTATCATGTATGTGTTATATTTGTTAATTTTTATTTTATTATGGATAATATCTTTGGCTTTTATTCTTTATTGTTGTTTTATGGAATTAAGTTTGTAATGCTTCCTTGTGTACCCCAAGGGACGTAAGTGTAAGTGAATTTGTGTAATTAAGTTTTATGAAATTTTCTTAAATGAAATTCATGTCATGAATTAATGTGTTTTACATGTATGTTATGTTAACTTTAAAAAAAAAAAAAATGTGCAGTAATTATTGTTTAATTGTCCTTTGGGGTTCGCACGATGAGGCGTTACACTCAAGTGACGGGAACTTCAAGATATTTGACAACTACCAAACTTTACATTGTTCATTAATAAATCTATGAAGAACTAAACAACTAAATTAGAGAAACAACATAATTGATTGCTTTATTTATGCAGGAACAAAATGTTTACAAAATAACCTCTTTCGACCTACTTTAGACCAATCACAGTTTAACAAGCTCTATCGCTCCTCTCCATTGTCCCTGATCTTCCTCTTTGAACAATCTTCTTTGCTCTTCTCTATTCCCCTTCTTCTCACCTACACATCTATTCCTATTTCATGTGTTCACTCCTTCCTCTAGTTCTTCGACCCGACCATGTTTTGATCTTTAATTCATTAGCCTCTTCTACACCACTCAACCTCCTCCTTTGTTCATTCTACCCTTCTTCCAATTGGGCTTCCTCTTTTTTGGTCGATCTTTGAACTTGACCTTCCTCTTCCTTTTTCTATTCTCGGCCTTATCTTCTTTAGGTGGCCTCTTCAGTTATATTCGGCCTTTTATGTTGCTTACGACTTCCTCTCTTCATACTCGACCTTCTCCACTCCTCTTGGTCACCTTCACTTAGTCATTTGTTCCACGTCCTATTTGGCTTATCCTTATTGGCCTTTCTTTGAAATTGGCCTAAAACTCTTCAACCCCTCCTCCTACCTTCCAACCGCCATTTTAAAAAAAAAAACATTCTTTGTCCATTTGTATACCATTATTTTCCAACCAAACTCCAACCATTCGAATTCCAAGGCCATTCCTCTTCAACTACTCGATCATCCTTAACTGATTCTTGCAACTACCTACTGACTGTTTAGCTCCAAGTCATAACCGTTCAACCTGTTTGATTCCCTATGAACTAACATCTTCCTATCATTGTTCTTGTCATTGTGACGATAGGAACTTCCATCCGCCCACATCCTATCATTCAACCCAACACTTCAAACCAAAAATCAATTGCTAACAAAAATTTGGAAAATCGGGTCAATGCTCCTACATTAGAACTCCCCAGGAGATAAAAGAATGGATGTTCTCTTGCACACGAGGTTTTGAAAAAAAATTTCCTCTATCATCAACCAATCATTCTTGCTCGCTCTTCTTTTCCTTCTCTTCTTCCAGCATCATTCTAGAATTATCATCCTATTCCTCCAACATTGTTGCTGACTGTCTTTCTTCACACTCGTTAATATACAACCTTCATGTTCCATCCTTCTACAATGATTTCTTATCCAATCATTTAGATAAATGACTATCTGGAAATTAAAATTTTCCATGTCTTTAATCTCTAACACCCTTTCCACAACATCAACATCATTCATATCCTTATACAAATCTAAATTTACTATCTCATACTCTGCTTGTATCATTTTCTCAACATAACACTCCACATCTTTATTCACAACTTTTTGCATTACTCCATACTCTTGCCCAAATTTCCCATCATACAACATAACAACTAAATTCAAAACAATTTCTTCATTGAATGTTAACAAATTTACCTTTTCCTGTATGGCTATATCAACTTCTTCATCAACTGTTGAAAGCTTTGTCATAGGAGTCTTTGTTGTCCCATCTATCTTCATTTCTTCATCCGCAATCTTTTCCACCCATTCTTTTTCTATTGCCAAATATTGATCCCATAGATCTTCTACACTATCACAATTTGTTGTACTCTCTTCACATTTCATTTCTTCAACTTCATCTAGTATTTCTTTACCTTCCTCACTCTTAGCTACTACTACTCCAACATCTCTCCTCATTGTCTGTTGCACCTCCTTAGACTTTTTCACCATGCCATATTTTCATTGTCCACTCTTTTTTTCTATTCTTCTCATCCTATTCCTTGTGCATTCTTATTTTCTCATTTTTCCTTTGTTTTCCATTTTCTTCTCTTATCTACCTCTTCTCACACTTTTTCCATTTGCAAGCTTCCAAAACTCCACCTCATATTTAGTACTATTGAGTTCAACATCCCTCTCATCTTCTACTTTCAAATTCTCAATCTCATGCAAATTTTCAAAAGCATCTTTCTTACAAATATTTGAATTAATTTACTTACCTTCCTGTGTGCTGGTATTTATCATACAACCTCCATCTAAGGTGCTCTTGTAATTGTTCCATCCTCTTCAATTGCATCACCTTTTCCTTCTATTCTCCACATCTTCTATACGCTTGCACTGGTTGCTCCTCACTATGTCTTGCAACCCCACATTCTTCTGTTGCTACCCTATGCTTAATTACCCACACTTTACTTCTCATATTGGTGGGCTGATGTTTGTTAATTGTTGTACTTGTTCTCCATGAACCTTGACTTGATTTCTTCCTACAGTCATCCCCTTTATACTTCCTTTCTTTCCAACTTGCCCTAACATCTATTTTCTCCTTGCTCTTCCACATATATTTTGTCCTTTGCATCTGCTTGTTACTATCAAAAGCTCCTTCTTTACACTTTTACTGCTATCCTACAACAACCAATTTCCTTGGCCAACCTTCTAGTGTCCTCTTGAACTCCTTCATAACTTTCCTCTTTTCATTATTTACAATCTCACTTTGAGCCTTTGTTTGCTGCCCCATATCAGTTGGCTTCTTTTTCCAACTTGGCACCTTGTATCCATGATCCTTTACAAGATTTGAAAACTTCATCTCCCTTTTATCCCTATTCATTTGTAAACCAACATTCTTGTTTCTAACTTCATGGCGAAAACCATTACTTGTACTCACATTTATTTGTTTAATACCTTGCTTCTCGGATTTCCCTTCATCCCTGACTTCTTTGTTTGCTAATGCTTATCCTTTGTGGGCTTCTTTTCTTTCAATTGCGACATATTCTAGAGCATCTTGAAATTCCAAGGCATCTTCAACATCTTCATGATTATCTTGAAACATTACAATACTATTCACATCTTCATAGTTGAGTTCCTTGCATTATACCTCCTCCTGATGAATTGCTACAAACTACCCTTGCATATTGGCTCCACAAACTGCTACTACTCAGTTTCTTCTTCTCTCATCTTCACCTCTATCTATGGGTGCTCTACTATACTCTTCTCTTACCCACTCCAAGGTCTCATTCTTGACCTTCCTTATAAGGCTCTTCATACCTACATACACATACTAAAATACAACATTAGCCACTAAATAAGAGACCAAAATGTCTCCATAAAGTGCTTCCTTCATGGACACTTCCCTCTTTACTTTTCTCTCTTCTTCAAGTGCTTCCTCTTGCACTTCTTCTATGCTCCACTTCTTTCCTTTTCCCATGTTACTTTGACCTCTTCTGGTCCAAGTTGCTCAATCAACCATTCTCTGTTGTTTAAACCCCTGTTATCTTCTCTCTTCAAGGAATCCACATCTTTCCTTCTCTTCTCAACAATAATCTTCACAAGCCACTTCACTTTCTTCTTCATTGGCCAATACCAAACATATTCTTGGATTCTTTTTTCGAGCCATTTCTTGTATGCCTCTAAATCTTTCTGTAATTCTGCCATTTCCCTCTCAAATTTTGCATCTTGCTTCTTCATGATTTCTTTCCTCTTGTCTCACTTCATGAGACTCTCTTTCCCTGAATTCTTCTGCACCTTCCAACCTTCTACTCTGATATGTCACCTAGGGCTTCTCTTTCCTTTTCTTTTGCTCAGTATTTTGGTATCCAGGTTCTCTACAACTTGTCAATCTACAACAAAACTGCAACACTCACCTTTCAATAAAGATCAATAACACATTCAATATTCCTAGCCTAGATCTTTTGGGATTTGATACCAATCTGATGCAAGTTGGAAAGGCACTCATGATGAGGTATAAATAACCTCATGATTGTAATAAGACAAATACCCTTCCTTGTTTCTACCAATCATTTTGACCTTGCCAATTGTTTATTTTTAGGATTAATAATTGCTTACTTTTTGTAAAAAAGATGTATAAATCTTTGTTTCCTAAATCAATTGAAATTAGTTGACTAACATTGATACAACGGTATAGCTTTCAATTATTATACATGACATTATGCATGACTGAGTGGAATTTAAGTGGACTTCAAACAATTGAAGATAGAGAGTAGGAAGTCCAGGCACTAGAAATTTAGGTGTGCATAGTGGAACGAGCCCTTTTAGTGTTTTATGTTTAATTTTTGTTTTAAAACTTTATGGCTCCACTCTAAGCCTTTAATATGTTTTATGTTATGGACCTCAGTTAGTTGGTTAGTTAAAGTTCTGTTAAAAGAATTTTTCAATGGTAATCTTTCACCATTTGAAATTTAGGATTTTGTTAGCAGTATAATATATATATGTAACCACCAAAAACAATGCACGGGTGATACCATTATGCTATTATAATATGCTTTGAACTATGTCTCTATGTTACACTTTTTTTGATATGAATAAAATAAACTTTTCTAGTCTTATTCTAAGTTACTAGTTCTATGTAATGGAATTATCATGGATGGATTCATTTTGAAGATGCAGGAGTACATGTGATCTAAGTTAATCATAGGCATACCTGAGAGCTAGCCACCCAAGGGAATCTCGTAGATTAGATAGATAAGTATTTTCATTTTCAATTTTGTTACTTTTATTTTGTACATGATAAATGTGGATGAATGTTATTTGTGTGTGTTGAGCTCTGTCAATTATTCATGTAGGTCATAGTTCAAGTTTGCAATCTATTAGTTATGTTTATTTGAAATCCCAGAGCACCCACTTTGGTTGTCAATTATAGGTTGTTAAGTTTACTTTCTATTAATAGTTAGTTGTTAGTCATTAGTTTTTTTCATTTAAATTTTATAGTTTTACTACAAGTATTCCTTTTTAGGTAATTTATATACTTTCTAGTTTAGTCATCTTTTCCTTTCTATCTTAAAAATTTCATGTTTTCTAGCTTAAAACAACTTTATGCTATTTAGTTTGAATGTTTTATAGTATAACTTTTGTCCCCTATTGCATACAACATTCAATTTATATAAATTTATAACTTTTGTTTACAACTATTTGAATGTTGTATGCAATAGGGGAAAAAAATTATACTAGAAAGCATTCAAACTAAGTAGCATAAAGTTGTTTTAAGCTAGAAAATAAAAGATGACTAAACTAGAAAGCATATAAATTACTTAAAAAGAAATACTCACAATAAAACTGTAAAATTTAAATGAAAACAACTAACGAATAACAACTAACTGTTAACAGAAAGTAAACTTAACAACCTATAACTGAAAACCAAAGTGGGTGCTCTGAAATTTTAAATAAACACAACTAAAAGATTGCAAACTTGAACTATGACCTGCAGGAATAATTGATAGAGCTCAACACACACAAATAACATTCATCCACATTTATCATGTACAAAATAAAAGTAACTAAATTGAAAATGAAAATACTTATCTATCTACTCTACGAGATTCCCTTGAGTAGCCAACTCTCAGGTATGCCTACGATTAACTGAGATCACATGTACTTCTGCATCTTCAAAATGAATCCATCCATGATAATTCCATTACACAAAACTAGTAACTCAGAATAAGACTGGAAAATTTTATTTTATTCATATCAGAAAAAGTGTAACACAGATTAGTTCAAAGCATATTATAACAGCATAACAATATCACCTATGCATTGTTTCTGGCAGTTACATATATATACTATATTGCTAACAAAATTCTAAATTTCAGATGGTGAAAGATTACCATTGAAAAAGTATTTTAATAGAATTTCAACTAACCAAATGATTGAGGTCCATAACATAAAACATATTAAAGGCTCAAAGTAGAGCCATAAAGTTTTTAAACAAAAAGCATTAAAAGGACTCGTTCTACTATGCATGCCTAAATTTTTGGTTCCTAGACTTATGACGCTCTATCTTCAACTATTTGAAGTCCACCTAAAGTCCACTCGATCATGCATAATGTCTTTTACAATAACTAAAAGCTATACCACAATATCAACATTAGTCAACTAATTTCAATCAAATTACTAAATAAAGATTTATACATTTTTTTACAAAAATTAAGCAATTATTAATCCTAAAAATAAACAATTGGCTAGGTCAAAATGATTGGTAGAAACAAGGAAGGGTATTTAGCTTATTATAATCATGAGGTTATTTATAACTCATCAACTCACACATAACTAAATCAGATTTCAAACACACTCAACTCGATTCAGCATTCATTATCTATCCTCATTCTACTTACTATCAAGACAATGACAGAAACACCATACACAATACTTCTACCTCAAGTGACAAGAACTTCAAGATATTCAACAACTACCAAACTTTACATTGTTCAGTAATAAATCCATGAAGAACTAAACAACTGAATCAGAGAAAAAACATAATTGATTACTTTATTTATGCAAGAATGAAATGTTTACAAAATAACCTCTTCCAAACTACTTCAAACTTATCACAGTTTAACAAGCTATGTCACTCCTCTTCATTCTCCCTGACCTTCCTCATTCCTCTTTGAATAGTCTTCTCTGCTCTTCTTTGTTCCCCTTCTTCTCGCCTACACGTATGTTCCTATTTCATGTGTTCGCTCCTTCCTCTGGTTCTTTGACCCAACCATATTTCGATCTTCAATTTTTTGGCTTTCTCTATACCACTCGACCTCCTTTTCTCATTTCGCCCTTCTTCCAATTGAGCTTCCTCTTTTTTGGCCAATATCTAAACCCATCCTTCCTATTCCTTTTTCTATTCTTGGCCTTATCTTCTTTAGTTGACCTCTTAGTTATATTCGGCCTTTTATGTTCCTCACAACTTTCTCTCTTCTTACTTGACCTTCTCCACTCCTCTTGGTCACCTTCACTTAGTCATTCATTCCATGTCCTATTAGGCTTATCCTTATCATCCTTTCTTTGAAATCCACCTGCAACTCTTCGACCCCTCCTCCTACCTTTTGACCACCCTTTTTTTATAAAATAGCATTCTCTCTCCATTTTTCTACCATTATTTTCCAACCGAACTCCAACCGTTTGAATTCCAAGGTTGTTCCTCTTCAACTACTTGATCATCCTAAACTGATTCTTGCAACTACCTGCTAATTGTTTGGCTCCAAGTCATAATCACTCAACTTGTTCGATTCCCTATGAACTAACATATTCCTATCATTGTTCCTATCATTGTTCCTATCACTGTGGCAACATGAACTTCCATCCACCCATATCCTATCATTCAACCCGACACTTCAAACCCAAAATCAACTACTAACAAAAATTTGGAAAATTAGGTCGATGCTCCTGCATCAGAATCCAAGGCATTCCACCTTAGCTTGTGAAATCTATGATGAATCTTATATCGATCTTCCTTTCCACTTAACCATTTTTCTTCATATTGTTTGTTTCTAGTGATGCACCTAATTTTGTTATCCAAAATCTACTCCATCTAATCCTCTAGTTGATGTGGTATTTATGTTTTGGAGTAAAGTTATGTGGTGTTGTTCTTGATTGAAATTCATGGTACTCAGAGATCTACTATATTGAGTATCAGTGATATACCAAGTGCTTTTCATAACTCAACCTCATAGGAATTTCTTAAATGAAATTTCTTGAGAATATTATGTACCTACTAGAAATATTTATTTTCTAAGATATATCATGACTTCATCCCCCCAAAAAATTCCTTGTCTTTTCTTTTCATTATTTTATCCTTTGTATTTTGTGTTCATTGTCTCCAAGTATTTTTAGAATTGAGTGTGTATTATTTCCATGTATCTTGTGAATTATTTTACTTTGACACTTCTCTTATCTTTCATGCTAATTTATTTGAGTTTCTCTACCCCTCTAAGTTGAAATCTGATCATAATTTCAAATGGTTTCTTTCATGTACACATGTTCACTAAGTTGTATGCAAACCCTGCTTGCAATAGAGTTATATCTAAATTTCTTGGCTTATCTCCCACTAAGCATCACAATTTTTTTCCCAAGCTCCTATTGACCATCAATCTATGGGTGATATGATGAACTAAACTTTAGATCTTTTTTCATTTTTTTCCATGATTTCTTCCAAAAATAACCTATGAACTTTGTCTCTCTATTTGAATACTTCACAATAATCCATATAATCTCATAATCTCCCTAAAAAATAGGTCAACAATGTGTACAAAATCATGTGTCTTCTTACAAGGAATGAAATGCACCATCTTAGAAAATATGTCTACTACAAAAAAATATAGAATCATGTCCTCTCTATATTTTTGACAATCCTAATATGAAATCCATGCTTATATCCACCAATGTTTCTTTAGCACTAATAAATTTTGATATAACCCAATATTCTAACTACTTTTTACAATTTGACAAGTCCTACAACCTTGAACAAATTTTATTACATCCTTATATATTTGAGGCCAAAAATAGTGTTCACTTACCAAATCCATTATCTTGTCAATGCCAAAATTTCCTACTAGTATGTCATTATTTTTCTGTCCTTGATCAATTTCTCTCTCATTGAGCTCCTAAGAATGCACAGTTGACTCCCCTTGACTAGCATGTCATCCTAAATAAAACAATCCAATCACTTTTGTCTATTGCAACTAGTTCTCTACTTTCTCTCTAAGCTTCCAAAAAATATAGGTTATTGTCATATATGTGTTTGAGTTCTTCAAAATCATTACTTCTACCCTCATTTATATCAACAAGTTCCTTCTTCTACTTAACACATATACAACCTTGTTTGATTTTTTGCTTCTATGTTCAACATAAATGTGTAACTCTGCATGAACTCTATCCATCTCATATATCTTTCATTCAACTTCCCTTGATTGCTCGAATACTATAAGAATTGATGGTTAATGTACAACACAAATTCCTTTGGAAATAGAAACTGTCTCCACTTCTTTAAGGCTTGAACCATGGCATAGAATTCTCAGTCACATATGAAGTATCTCTTTCTTGTATTATTCAAATTTCACTGAAATATTCTATTGGTCTTTGTTTTTACTCAACACTTTTCCTATTGCATTTTCACTACCATCATAGTCAACTTGAAATACTATATGAGAATTAGACAATGCAAGCATCATCTATTCTATCACATTTTTCTTCAGTAGTTCAAGCATTCTTTGTGCTCTTGACTTCTAGTTAAATTATTTTTTATCTCCCATTGTTTATGCTAGTGGTGTGCAAATGGCACTGAAGGACTTGATGAAATTTCTATAGAAACTTGTTAATACATGAAAAAATATTACCTCTCTAATGTTTGATGGTGTAGGCAACTCAGCAATTGCTCTTATCTTCTCCAAATCTATCCTTAACCCTTCCATAGAAAAAAAAAAACCAAAGTATACTAGTTATACCTTCATGAAACTACATTTATTGATGTTTATCAACAATTTCTCATGGTCTAAAGTTGGCACAAGTTAAAGGCTATAAAGGCTATAAGAAAGTATGGCTTGAGGGGAATTCTCTCAATATCATCAATAATTTGAAAAATTGTGCTGCCCCTTCTTGGACTATTGAATCTTTGATTAGGAACTCTATTAAGATTCTTAAATCTTTTGATGAGTATTAAATTTCTCATATTTTGAGAGAAGGCAATGGATTAGCTGATGTCTTTGCTAATCTTGGAGTTAGAGGTGTTACGGAAAGGGGTGTCAATGACCCCTTACCCATGGAGGAAATTGCTAGTATTAATCATGATTTCCAAATTTAAATTGTTTGTTGTTTTCTTATGGCTTGGGGCATGCATGACTATCTTCATGTGGTTGGTGATTATGTGGAGGAATGGTAAGCTAGATTTAAAATGATCTAATAGTACCCTGGCTGATATCCATAGGGAACGAGACTCTTGGATCATTATTTTCTCCTGCCTTAATTTTGTTTTCACATGGATTCTGGGAATTCTTTGTATTGCCTTCTCAAGGTTTCTCCTCATTGCATTCAGAGCTCTCAAGCTTATTGACTCTACAAATTTTGTAGACATGGGAGGTGATAGGAACAACGCAGAGCCCTTCTATTGGGAAGCCATCAAGAAGAAGCCAAAGGTTTGGCAAGTGTTAGAGAAAGGCGGGTTCACTCCATACCTAGAGAGACTGCATGGTAACAACCCGCATATGACGACATTATTTGCAAAAGAATGGAATAACAAGGTGTTGAAGTTGGGTGGAATGAATTTTGATGTAAATGAATATTTTATAGCTAATATCACTAGGTTGTCTACAAATGGAATGAAAGTGTTCAGAGACAAGAAGGAATCATAGACTGCCATGCAAATTTTTTTCAAAGGGGATGAAGCTCAAGACCTGAAGACTACAAAGAGTGGGGGTTACCAAAGGAGCTCTCTCAAGGCACTGTGGGGGGATGTGGCCAAGGAAATCATGAGATATATCACCCTAGAAGGTCACTTCTCTGTGGTAAATGCTTACCACTTCCTTATGCTTAATCATTTCTGCCACAAGAAAAGAATTTCCTTTCCTTATTATCTCCTGGCGTCACTGGATTCTAGTCTCAAGGACCATAAGAGAGACCCCAAATATCTGGTTTTGCATGTGGGGCTTATTCTTTTAATTTCTCAGTATGCTAGAAGTCTTTTGAGGTCGCTAAGTTGATTGCTACCCCTAAAGGTAAGTAGTTAAAGCCAATGGAGGAGTATGATACAGTCTCTAAAGAGGAGCTAGTTAGTAAAAAAGGGAAGAAGAGGAAACTTGTCTTGGATAAGGAGTCAGATTTTGAGGAGGATTTGGAATTTTTTCCAGACTCTCTTGATTCCATGGAGGTGGCTTCACAACCCCTACAGCGAGGAAGTCTAAGAAATGGGTGTCGAGCCCTAATAAGGGTTATGAGACTTGTAGTGATGAGGTGGCTACTAATTTTCTAAGTACTTGCCTAAAGGAAAAGAATGAATTGTATGGTAAGGCATCATCACCACCCCCTGTGACAAAGAAAAAGGAGTTAGAGGTGGGAAGCAAGAAGAAACTGGTTTTAAGGTCTGCAGGTCAGGTGCTGGAGATGAATTCTTCCCTCAAGATGATGGGCAAATAGGGTGATGATGTTTCCCAGGTTGTGGACTCGGATATACAGAAGAAAGGAAAGTTTGTGGTTGAGGGCATATAGGATGTTGTGGATACCCCCATTATGGACCTAGATTGGCAGAATAAAAGAAAGGTTGTGGCTAAGGAGATTGCAGAATCCATTCGTAAAATCAAAATGTCAGTTGCTTCTAGGAAGGGTAAGGACATCTCTGCCAATTAGGACAAGGGAAGCTCCTCTCATGAGGATGATGTTGTGGGTAAGGGGGTTATCAAATTTGATAGGGAAGATATTTCTGATGTTCTAGGAACTGCTAGAGAGGGTTTCATTGTGTTATTCAAATTGTTCGAATGGGTGTTCCATGAACTTAATATGACAAATGTTAACGTATGGGGTGTTATGAGTAAAGCTGATGAGTCTTCAGTTCAGAACTAGATTGATGAACTGTTTAAATCTTTGAATATTATGGCAAAGGAAACTCTTAAGATGAAGCAAAATTGAGAAGGTAGAATTCTCACCCTAGAGGATCGAGTGGAGAGAATTTGTGCTAATATGGTCAAGGGTGGGGAGGGGACTAAATCTATGGTTAATTTTTAGTCTGTTGGTATTACCTCTCCTTTTGTTAGTGCCAAGAATCACAAGGATATTTTTCATGTTAAAGAGATTGGTGTTGGTGGCAAGTTGATGGAGGAAGAGGTTTTTGTTGATAAGGGTGGGGATAAGAATAATGTTTTGATTAATGAGGTGAATACGGATGGTTTTGGGGCTAGAACAAGAAACAAGACCAAGACTTAGGTCGGGGCTCCTAGAAAAGATCTGTCTAACATCTTGGATGATGGTCAAAAGGTTTGGTGAGTGATGTGGAGGTTGCTGATATCCTGAAGAACATGTAGTGTTGTTGTTTGGGGTCCTCCTTTTTGGATGATATTTTGTTGTTGGTTCGCTGCGTATGGGTTGATATATACTTTATGTAGTTTTCTTTAGTTTCAACTGCTTTCTTTTGTAAAGGGTTCTAGGCCCCTTCAAAACCCATTTTTTACCTCTAATCAAAAACAATTTCTCTTTTTTCAATCTCTAAAATACTTTCCTAATGTGTCACAAATGCTCTTCTTTGGTCATACTAAAACTTAAATATCATCCAAGTAGAAAATAAAAAATTTACCTATACATTTCTTCAATACCTGATCACTAATTTAATAAGTATAATTGGTGTATTAGTTAACCCAAAAGGAATGACTAACCACTCATACATGCCTTTATTTATCTTGAATGTGGTCTTTCATTCATTTCCCTTTTTTATCTTGATTTGATTATATCCATTTTTAGGTCAATCTTTGTGAAATACTTTGCATCTATCCCATTTTATGATCCTTTCCTTTTCTCTCTTATTCATATCTAACGAAAATTCCTTCTACCAAATAGAAACATGTCCTTTCAACTTGGATTATGCTTATCTCTCTCTTTCCAAGTCTTTAATTTATTCATACTCAAAGTATTATTCCATATCATTTCTCCAATTAATCAATTCCTTAGGATTCAAATTGCCTGCATAGTTAGAAATCTTAATTATATGTCTTACAGATCTTAGAAATCTCTTTCAACATTTTGATTTAATTTGATTCTTCTTCTTCTAGGGTTTCTTCATCTTGATTTGCAATTTGAGCTCTAAATTCATCATCATCACTTTCATCCTCATGTGTAGTGTTCAAACCCCTTATCCTATCTTCCTCCACAACATCCAATTAGAATTCATTATACTCATCACGTCCAACATTTCTTCCATTCTTACGACAACAGATGTACCAAGTGATCTTCTTGGTGGCAACTTCCCTTGGATCTGGTGTAACTACCTCAATTCAATGATTTGTCTATATACAATTACAATTGCCTCACAATCGATGAGATGTTGACAACTTCTTGCAAGTTGCCTCAGGTTAGCAATCTATTCACACACAAATCTAAATAAATGTCTCTCCTCTCAAAGGATTCAAAAATTGATTTGATACCACTTGATGTGGTCATGGATGGAGATTCTAGAGAAAGGAAGATCCAACTGTGCAACTTCAAGTCAGTGCAATGAAATTAACACCAAATAAAAAATAACTTCTCATTGATTCAAAATCACAAAGTGGTTAGAATAAGGATCATTGGCCTTCCACATGCTCATTACAGGTATTACAAATATATAGAAATTGAGTGCACTTCTCAAATATTCTACTTGTAATCAAGTGTACTTCTCTTTCTTCTAATCTAATAATATCCTTCCAAAATAAATCCAAAAGGTGTTTGTAAATCAATTTCATGCTCTAGGAATAATTTGAGTCAACTGCAAAAGGTCACAAACCTTGATGTCTTGTGAAACATGTAGTTCCACCTAAATATGATGATGAAGCTCCGAGAATTAATGAAATTAATTATGTTTCCTATTGAAGGTTCCTTTGATCTCATACTACCTTGTGAAATGTTTATTTGAATGTTGCAAGTCATGGGAAGGTATCACAAACTGTGCATGTTGAAATAAGTGTTGATTATTCTAAATTGTGAGTCCAATGTTGCTTTTGATGATTATAATTATCTACAAATTGATTCAAATCTCCTAAAATTTAGGTATGATGTGTGTGGGATGTTATGGAGTTTTGGTTCTCTATCATGAGCTATAATGAGATTATGTGGTGAAGTGTGGTGCACTATACTAAGACTTCTATTGACTGAAACCAATGAAAAAGAAATATTTTTAGTTGATGCAAGATTATTTTTTAGCTCGGGATGCTCCTACATTAGATTAATTTTTTTAGTATTATATCTATGTTGCAAACCTTGATGAATCTTGAAAATTTGATTATGGTATTTTCTTGCATCATGTGATGACTTGGAGACTAAAAAACTTGATAGAATTACTAAATTTTGAAAGGCCTCATCTTTGTGTCTTTGTATTACAATTTTATTTTAGATTTTGTTGATACAAATCTAAGAACACCATTGAGTTCGGGTTGTTCAAGAAAATTATTCTATCCTTTTGATTTATCCAAATTAGAAATGTGAGGCTAGATATACAAGGTTTTAAAGTTGATAGGTGGTTACCAAATTGAGAAGGTAGCTGCATTATGGAACATTTGAGTCAAATTTTACCCTACCATCATGTCCATAGCATCTAAGAGCCTAAAGATCAACTATTAATTTATCAAAATTATACACTTTTTCCCTAATAACTTAGGTTTTCTCAACCTCCTTATCATATGAATCATATTATGTTCATATAGTTGTATAGTCATTATGTATGTACTGTCACAAAAGGTATGGTCAATATTATTTTATTTTCACATTTAAAAAAATCTTTAGACGTGCACAAGCATAGAAAGTACCGTGAGGCTATGAAGGGGCCACATGGTACAATACCTATTTCCAACTGTGGCCCAATCCTCACCTTGCCAAACCCCCTACTAGAGGTGATAACTTGCTTGCCAAGATTAAAAGAATATTCCAACATTCCATTACCAAAAAACAACTCTTTTTTTCCCAAAAACCACCCTTAGCCCCATGGGTGATTTTCCATTATTAGACAATAGTTTCAAAAATTCAATGAGCGAACTTCAAAATCTAGTGGTTGTTTTAGAATCTCTGGGCATATTCTAGCATGTAGGAAATATTTTAGTTGCTTGGGATGATGATGTTAGTTGACCTTCACCCCCAACTTGCCCCCTCATGGATTGTATTTTATTTTTGGCACTCAAACTTCAAAGGCTTTGTTCTCATTCATCAATGATTCTTTTTGTGAGAAATTTTTTATTTGGAGAAAAAAATTGTGAGCTCCATAGTGGTGCAATTTTTTTGGATGCTTTATTTTTTTCCAAAAATTATAGATTCGCATAGGTGTTGCTAAGTAATTATTATTTTAAGCACTTCCAAGCCTTAATTTGGACTCATACAATAACATTATTTGGTACATTTTTTTCTAAAGGGAATATTTTTTTATGTACTTTATAGTGGTATAATCACATCGGTTTCATTCTATCAAAAAATATACTTTTAGTTATGTGGCCTAATTGGAATTTGCATCTCTTAAGATCAAGACCACTCTTTTGTCTTTAACAAGAGGCACTTGTAATCAAACTAAACATAAAGTGCCAAGATAATATATTGTTGGAGGGATCCTTGATTGAGTAAATTTGGGAGGGATAATTTTATGGTGGTTGATTTCTTTCATTTATTTTTCATGTGTTATTACAATGGATAAAATCTAATTAAACTTGTAACTATGAATAATTATGTTTCATGGAGACAATTAATATGAAACTATCTAATGAGAAAATATTATCTAAGATATCTAAAAGAAACCATTCCTGAACCTATTGATGCTAGTGCAAAGAAAAAATATGGGAGATCAATCATTAGAAAACACTTGGATTTATTTATTCATTAGACTATTTTGATTTATAATTTCATCTTGAATCATGCAAAACACTTGAAGCTTGGGAGACTTTTGAAAAACATTATGGTAAAATTGACAAGATTAGAGGATATCATATTGATAATGTTTGGATGAATCTTGATCCTAAAGTTTTTGATAACATCCAAGACTAAATCTCCAAGATTAAGAAACTAAAAACATAGTTAAAGGATTGCAAGATTAATAAGGAGGATTTATAATTGATTCTAAATGTGTTATCCAATATTTGTCTGAAGTATTCAATATTTATTTATAGCTTTCATACCCATCAAATCTCTATGGGAGTTGTAAATATTGAGCCTAGTTTTGATGGATTTTCAAATATTCTAATCCAAGAGAAAGTGAAGCTAATTCAAACAGGTTTCATCAAGTCTTATAAACTATAAGAATTGGTGGTTATTGATACAAAAAGAGTCAAGGAATATTGAAACGAATCAAAAGAAGAAGAAAACAAGCTACACAAATTTAGATTCCTCTCTCTCAAGTGGAATCATCTAAAAGGAGAATCCCAAGTGTACATATTGCAAGAAATTAGAGCATCATAAGAATTTTTTAAAGAGGAGTCAAAGAAATTTACCTTCAACTATCTCAAGGGGTTCGTCATCTTCTTCTTCTTCAAATCCAGAGAAATAAAAGGGGTGAGCACTTTTTGTAGTTATAGATTTTCAATTAGAAAGTTGGATACTTAATTCTAAAGCTTCTCATAATATGGTTTTATCTTAAATAATGTTATTTTCTTTCAAAAAAATTCATCACCACACATCCTAGTGGCTAACAACACATATATGTGTTTTTGTGGAAATGATCTATTGACATAGACAAAGGATAATTTGATAATTTTCTTTGGGTTTCATCATTGTTAATCAATATATTTTCTATTTATCATATCACACATGGTGGTGCAAGAAAAAGGGTTGAATTCAAACCAAATTATGTCATTATTAAATATTTGCATAACAAAGATATTGTTGGAATTGGGGAGGTTGATCATCAATCTTGGGTGTGCCCTTCTCACATTTTTCTCCTATTTTTCCTTTGATTGGTATACACACTTAGGCATCTATTCTAAACATTTTTGGAGAGATACAATATAGTCATTTGAATCTTGGCGTTCTTTCATCTATTGAGGTTCTAGAGACATGTTGAAATTACATATCCATCTATTGTTACTTCTTATGAGACTAGTATTTCTACATTCATAGCTCCTAATGATTCAATGTTGTAAGACATTCATATTCTTCCAAATACAACTACTTGGGATGAGTAATTGACAAACTTTGCAAGTTTGTTTTGTGAGTCCTATCTTGCAGACTTGGAGGACACTATTGAGGATATTCATACTCACTTTTATGTTCACTCTTATAGAGTTACATCATCTTCTTCATATGTTTTGATGGCATCGTTAGACCCTCTTAATATTTCTCTACATCCTCCTTTTTCATAGTTTGACCTTGATGTGGAGACCTTTGAGTGTCATTTAGAGGATTCATCCTTGTCTTTGGATTATGTTTTGCATACTTGTCATCATCTTTAGTGTGGCCTAAAACACCTTACTTGATTATGGTATCCTTTGGAATCAACATAGGGACACTTAAGAAAAGTTCAAAGACATCACATATCTTAATATTTCTTCTATCATAGTCCTTTCATGAATGGGAAGACATCCTACATACATTCTTGGTTTTATTTCTTCCTAAGAGGAGGAATGTTGTTTGAAAATATTCATGTTCAATATTTGTTTTCAAGAATCTATTATCATTACAAGACACTTTACATTGAGGGGAGCTACATGGTATATCTTCTTCTCTTATCAAGGGACTTTTCGCTCACATTGGGTTTTGTTATTCTCATTTTCTAGAGAGTATTTTGTATTTTATCTCTTTTGGAGAGGATTTTTTCCCATTGAGTTTTCTCATTTTATTTGTTTGTGAGAGATTAATTTTTACATGGATACCTAACATGGCTTCATGGCTGAGACCCATTTTTACATATTTTCATTTTGTACATTCTCCCTAAGTTGTACTTGAGAGAGGGTGTTGATGTGAATGAGGTGTTTACCTAAATTATTCATAATCTAAGTCCTATTCACAATAGTTACTTAAATTTCCTTAGGGTACACATAGAATACTTATCAATTCATGCCTCAAATCATAAGATTAAGACACATTCCATACTTATGAGGTCCTATGTCTCACCTTAACATATATAAATAAGGGGTTCTTTTTGTATTCTAATTAATCATATTCATGTACTCATATTATACATGTGCATCCTTTGAGAGAATAACATTATTCTCTCATATTTAATCTCTCTTGTATTTTTATTGAAGCTCCTAGATCTTGGGTGGTTACATCTTCATCCAAATCTTTCATACTATAGAGCATTATGTACCAAATCTTACATCATTAAATCATTAATACTAGAGATTACTTCTTTCTCTAAATCTTAGATAAAGAAGAATTAGACTTAAACCCTTTACTTTATCAAACTTACACAACAAATCCTTAAACTAAGAATATAATTTATTAGAATGATATTTGTATTTAATTTTATTAATATTTATTTAAATAAAACAATAAAAGTATATGATATTTATAAATTTTATTAAAAATATAATTTATATACATTAAATGCAATATCATTGGTATTGAGTCATTCAACTATTTATTTATTTTGTCATGTACAAATGCACAAGGTTAATAAGTTTATCTATAAATGTAATATCAATGGTACTGAGTCATTTAACCATGTATTTATTTTGTCTTATATAAATACACAAGGTCATTAAGTATATCTATTATATTTAACATATTGTGCTTACTTTTATAAAATTAAAATTAAAATCTAGCTTGTAGTTAAGTATTTCTTAACTTATTTTAAATTAAAATTTGATCAAGAATTTGAAATTATTTTATTAATAATCCTTTTCTTTCAATTAAAAATAATAATTTAATTGCATAAGATTCATTAATCTTGATAACAGTGATACTAGAGACACAAAAATCAATTTGAATTTCTTTGCTATTAGTATTCTTGGTGTCGAGTATAATTTTAATGAGAACATACATTTAAATCAATAGATATATAAAACACATAGAACTAAAATGCGTCATATGTACACCTCCACTTCCTAAATCACAAAGAAGATTAAGACTAACTGTGTGGCATGCAGTGGATATTCTCTATGCACATGAAATATCAAAATAAGGTAAAGAAGAATGGATATTAAGATAATTGTTTCAATTTAAGAAATATACATAAGCAACTGTGAGAAAATATCATGCATTGATTCATTTTCACAATTTTTTTTATGGCATCTACAGTCCCTACTTCTAAATCTCAATCAATTATTTAAATTTCAATGCCCAAAGAAGTGTGTCAATTACTTGTAAAATAGTTTATTGACCACCATTGATGTTTACCTACTCCAATGAGTTAAGTTCATTTACTTGGGTGTTATAGTAACTTTTGTTGGCAACTCAATTTTTATGTGTGTCATCTTTGCTTTGTTTTGTTCCATAAGTTATGTATTTGACCCTATCCACCCTTTGTGAATAACCATTCTAATAATTTTTCAATTGGGTCCCCTATGTCTAGTAATTTTCTAAGGGTATGCATTCAAAGTGTGTTCATCATATCATTAGCAAAATTTGTTAAAAGGTACTTTTGTGGTCAATACCTTGTAATTTGGCCATGTTTGGGTGGCTTTGCAAATTTTAGGATTTCATAATTTCTCATATTATAATGCTTTTCAAACCTATCATCATTTTCATGAATTTCCCTACAAGTTCAATTTTTCCCTATACGTCCCTTTTCCTTGAATTCTATTTTTTTGGGCTTGGTCATCCATGCATCCTTTCTATGTTGGTGTGGAGCCTGATTAGTCTCCAAGTGGGAGATTGTTGGTATGTGGTGACTAATCATGCTATACTGTATAGCCCATGGTATACTGTACACCCTAGCCCTTATCCTTGCCAAGGTCTAGGGCTGGGCCAGGCCCCGGGCAGGGGTTTAGGGGTGGCAGCCCCCAAGAAAAATTTTCTTCCTACTTTTTCGCATGATCACCAAAAAAGGGAAAAATCAATGAAAAAGGAAAAATCCAATTTTGTAGAACCCAAAAAATCTGGAAGCTTCTAAGCTTGATAAAAAGGGGTTCGGATGGGTATTTCAGTATGATGAAAAACGCGATTATTCGCAAGATTGTAATAGGTTTTACACTGGATAATAAAAGTATTCGATGTCTGCGGTTTGGTGGATGTAGCTCAGATTGGGTGAACCACGTTAAATTCTCTATGTTATGATTTATTCTGTGTGTGTTTTAGTTTCTTTGTTTATTATATAGATCTGCATTTAATTGTTAGATATCTGCCATCTCTAACCCTAACAAGTGGTATCAGAGCGGGTTGTGTTTCGATTATCGTCTGTACGAAAGGTCTCACGGTTGAGAAGTTTAATGGGCAAAACTATCAGTTATGGAAGATGCAGATGGATGACTATCTCTATCAAAAGGATTTATGGTGGCCATTGGAAGAAAAAACCAAGAAACCTGCAGCAATGTCAGATGAGGATTGGGAGATCTTGGATAGAAAGGCTCTTGGAATTATTCATTTGTGCCTAGCACAAACAGTGGCATTCAATATTACAAAAGCAAAGACAACCCAAGAGTTGATGGTAACCCTGGAAAATTTATATGAAAAGCCTTCCGCTTCGAATAAGGTATTTCTTATGAAGTGTTTATTTAATATGAAAATGGTAGAAGGTGGGTCAGTTATTGATCATTTGAATGAGTTTAATACGGTCACCAATCAATTAAATTCTATAAAAGTAAACTTTGATGAAAAAGTTAGGGCTCTTTTGATTCTATTTTCTTTGCCTGAAAGTTGGACTAACTTGGTAATGGTTGTTAGCAATTCTATTTCTAGTTTGAATACATTGAAGTTTGATGATGTTGTTAGTGTTATTTTGAGTGAGGAAATTCATAGGAAAAGCTCAGGTGGAACATCCACATTAGGCAGTGTTTTGAATGCAGAAAGTAGGGGCAAAACAAAGGAGAGAGAAAAAAATTCTAGAAATCATGGGAAGTCACGAGGAAAATCAAAGGACAAAAAGTCCCAATCTAGAGACAAGAAGGATTGCTGGTACTGTGGTAAGCCAGGTCATTTGAAGAAAGATTGATGGTCTCGAAAAAATAAAGGAGACAGAAAGGAAGGAAGTAAAGAGGAAAATGTGGTAAGTAATAAATCTGATGAGGATGCTTTGATTCTTTCCCTTAATAATGCTGATGATTCTTGGGTGTTAGATTCAGGGGCTTCATTTCATGCTACCCCCCATAGAAGTTATTTTCTTGATTATGTCCAAGGGGATTTTGGGCTGGTTTATTTAGGAGATAACGAACCCTGTCAGATTGTTGGAAAGGAAAGAATCAAGATTAAGTTGCAGAATGGGAATATTGGCTACTACGTGAGGTAAGGCATGTTCCAAAGTTAAGCAGAAATTTAATTTCAGCAGGGCAACTAGATGATGAAGGTTTGTTGTTACATTTAGTGATAAAAATTGGAAGGTCACAAAGGGTGCCTTAGTGGTAGCAAAAGGTGTGAAAGTAGGCACCTTATATCTTTGTACAGGTCATACTGTTCCTTCTACTTTAATTGTTACAAAAAAGGTCAATGTTTAGGAACAGTTGCTGCAGTTCAAGAGGTAGAAGATCATACAGTTGATGTGGACTCTGAATCAGCACTGTGGCATAATAGACTTGGGCATATGAGTGCAAAAGGTATGAAAGTACTTCATTCAAATAATGTTTTACCGAGGTCTAAAATGTGTTAATATGGATTTTTGTGAAAGTTGTGTATGGAAAAAAAAAAAAAAAGAGTTAGTTTTCTCAAGGATGGGAAGCAGAAGAAAGATGAGAAATTGGAGCTTGTGCATATAGATGTATGGGGACCAGCTCAAGTATCTTCTCTCGGTGGCTCTCTGTATTATGTTACATTCATTGATGATGCAACTAGGAAGGTATGGATTTATTTCCTTAGGAAAAAATCTGATGTATTTGAAACCTTTAAAAAATGGAGAAGCTTGGTTGAGAATGAGACGGGTAAAACGTTAAAATGTCTTAGATCTGATAATGGTGGTGAGTATTGCAGTAAAGAGTTTGAAGATTATTGTTCCTCAAATGGTATTCGTAGGCAGAAAATGGTTCCAAGGACTCTACGGGAAAATGGAGTGGCTGAGTGCATGAATAGAAAAATAATGGAGCATGCACGGGCTATGAGATTGCATGCTAGGCTACCTTTAAAAATGTGGGCAGAGACTATAAACACTGCTGTTTATTTAATTAATAGAGGTCCCTCTAATCCTTTGGGTTGTGGTATTCCAGAAGAAGAATGGAAAGGTAAGAAGGTGAGTTATTCTTTTCTCACAACCTTCGGTTGTGAAGCATTTGCACATGTAGATTCTGAAAATAGAACCAAGCTTGATGAAAATCAAAGAAATGTGTATTTGTTGGATATGGCATTGATGAATTTGGTTATAGGCTTTGGGATTTTGAAAATCATAAAATTGTGAGAAGCAGGGATGTCATATTCAATGAGAAAGTGTTGTACAAAGATCTGTTGTTGCAGCATGAGAAAAAAGAAAATGATTATGCTGTGTTGGATGATATTCCAAACAATGATGTTTCAGTGGTTCCTCATGCTAGGCAACAAAAACAACAACAAATACCACAAACTCCTGTTAGACAATCTTCAAGGATAAGTAGACCTCCAGAAAGATTCTCTCCTTCTTTGTATACTATTTTGTTAACTGATGCTGGTGAACCAGAATATTATGATGAAGCTATGCAAGTGGACAGCAAGGTTCAGTGGGAGCATGGAATGGAAGAAGAAATGGACTCCTTGCTAAAAAATAAGACTTGGGAATTATGCAAGTTGCCTGCAGGTAAAAAGGCTTTACCAAACAAATGGATTTATAGGCTGAAAGAGGAGGATGGAGGTAAGAAAATATTTAAAGCTAGATTAGTTGTAAAGGGATTTGCACAGAAACAGGGTATTGATTTTGATGAGATTTTTTCTCCTATTGTTAAAATGACTTCTATTTGTATTGTTTTAAGTATTGTGGCTGCTGAAGATTTGCATTTAGAACAACTTGATGTTAAAACAGCCTTTCTCCATGGTGATTTGGAAGAGGAAATATATATGGAACAACCACAAGGATTTGAGGTCAAAGGTAAGGAGAAACTAGTGTGCAGATTGGATTAGAAAAGTTTATATGGCTTGAAGCAAGCACCGGCAATGGTATTTGAAATTTGATAGTTTTATGGCTGAGCAAGGCTATAGTCTGTGTAATTCACCATTGTGTTTATTTTAAGAGGTTGGATAATGACGCTACATTATTTTATGTTTATATGTTGATGACATGCTTGTAGTCGGTCTAACATGGATCACATAAGTGAGTTAAAACAACAGTTAGCAAATTCTTTTGCTATGAAGGATTTGGGGGCAGCAAAACAAATCCTTGGTATGAAAATTTGTAGAGATAGGAAAAACAGAAAATTGTTTTTATCTCAGGCTAATTATGTTGAAAAGGTGTTGCAGAGATTTCATATGGAGAATGCAAAAGCTGTCAGCACACCTTTTCCTAGTCATGTCAAATTGACTAAGGATATGTGTCCAAAGACACAAGAGGAGGAAGAAAAAATGTCCAAGGTACCATATGCTTCAACTGTAAGAAGTTTAATGTATGCCATGGTATGCACAAGACCGGATATTGCACATGTTGTAGGAGTTGTTAGTAGGTATTTGAGTCATCCCGAAGTTGAGCATTGGAATGTAGTAAAATGGATTCTCAAGTATTTAAGAGGTGCATCCAATATATTTTTATGTTTTGGGGGCTCTAATACTGATTTAAAAGGCTATGTTGACTCATATTTAGCAAGGGATATAGATACCAGGAAAAGTACCACAGGTTATGTATTTACAGTTGGTGGGACAGCAGTGAGTTGGATTTCTCCCTTGCAGAAGGTGGTTGCTTTATCCACCACAGAGGCAGAGTATGTTGCTGCAATAGAGGCGGCAAAGGAGATGATATGGCTGCAACTTTTCATGGATGAGTTGGGAAAACAATAGGCTAGAAATTACTTGTTTACAGATAGTTAGAGTGCTATACATCTTGCAAAGAATTATATTTTGCATTCTAAAACAAAACACATACAATTGAGATATCATTTCATTCGGTCAGTGTTGAAGGATGGACAGGTCAAACTGGACAAGCTACATACAGATGTCAATCTAGCAGATATTATTACGAAGGTGGTGACAAGGGAGAAGTTGATCTCCTCTTCAGCTTCGGTTGGTCTTCAAGGTTGAATTCAAGTATAATAGAGCAGCAGGGTCCAAGGTCTTTATTTCTAGTGGGAGTTGTAATTGTAGCAGTGTTGTCCAGAATCAATCTCCAAGTGGGAGATTGTGTTGGTGTGGAGGCTGATTAGTCTCCAAGTGGGAGATTGTTGGTATGTGGTGACTGATCATGCTATACTATATAGCCCATGGTATACTGTACACCCTAGCCCCTATCCTTGTCGGGGTCTGGGGCCAGGCCGGGCCTCGGGCGGGGGTTAGGGGGCGGCAGCCCCCGAGAAAATTTTCTTCCTACTTTTTCGCATGATCACCGAAAAAGGGAAAAATCCGATTTTGTAGAACCCAAAAAATCTAGAAGCTTCTAAGCTTGATAAAAAGGGGTTTGGATGGGTATATCAGTATGATGAAAAACGCGATTATTCGCAAGATTGTAATAGGTTTTACACTAGATAATAAAAGTATTGGATGGCTACAGTTTGGTGGATGTAGCCCGAATTGGGTGAACCACGTTAAATTCTCTATATTGTGATTTATTTTGTGTGTGTTTTAGTTTCTCTATTTATTATATAGATCTGCATTTAACTGTTAGATATCTGCCATCTCTAACCCTAACACTTTCCTCAACAACCAAATTTCCTCCCCAAAATTTTACTTTGCAAATTTTGAGATTTTAGAGTTTCTCACACCATCATGCCTATCAAACCTGTCATCCCTAGCATGCCTTTCCCTCCAAGTCCAATTTTTAAGATTTTGGGATTTCTCATACCATCATGCCTATCAAACCTTCTGATCATTTTTCCCTCATCCCTCCTTGGTATGCAAAGTCTTGAAACTCCATTGTTCAAACAAAAATCCCTACCTACCTTTCCGCATGAACAAGGACACCATTAATTACTTCAAAATGAATATGATTCAACAAATGATAACTCTCAAACACCTCTTGGTACCTTTAGGTTCATCTAATAAATGAACAATGTACACAATCATTTTATTTTTTATGTAAAGGGCATAAATTTAAGTGTATGACCATGTGAAGGTGATGAAAGTAACATGGGAAGCCTATACAATCATAAAAGACCGTGGTTTTTTCTCCAATATCTCTAGACGGTGTTAAAAGATATATTTTTTAGATTGGCCAAGGAAAGGGGGGAGAATAAAAAAGATGAGTAGTTGTAGAGCCAATAAAGCAATGATATTCACAGAAAGCCCCCAAGTTTCAATTTCCAATTCTAGGTAAAGGTATTTTAGTATTTTAATGATTTGGATTCATCCCAAATTTATAATGAACACGTGTAACCTTTGTAAATCAAATGAATGAAGAAAAAATTAACTTTAGTTGAGTGTCTCCTTGTGTATGGTATACATTTCTGGATGTGTGTTCTTATATTGGTCAACTGGATGACTATAAAATCTTTGCAAAACCTTTGTAAGGTATATTTTCAACATAATAAAATAAATTTATGGGTATGCTCATAGATTACTAAGTAAACTCACTTAATAGTCTACAACCATATTTATTTTTGGAATGTATGTGTAGAGCCTAGCATGCCTAGGAATTTTGAAAGGCATAGTCTTTTGCAGTATCTTAATTAAGGCATCACTTTTGGTTTTAGTTATTACATCATTTGTATGAGCTCAAAGACTAATTTTCTCAATTGAATAAAGGCACCAATATACTACTAGCTCCATCTCCCCATCATCTCAACACACTCACGACATATTAATACAAACATCTTTTTAATTTTATCCATTTTAGTGTGTTTTCATTAGCATGTCTAAATGTATAACAACTTAAAGGGTTATTCTAAAACATTTTCTTAAACACTCATATGACAAATCATTTTTTTTAATAATATGCTCAACCTTGACTTTCCCAAACCAACATAAAGGCATGAAGTGGCAACTAGACTAATGATGCACTATGCAATTAGCATGGTTTGTGTCAAGGTGAGTATTGTGCTTTTGTTGTGATATCTATTGCAACATATTTGGGAAGCACCCCTTGGTTTAGTAGAGCTAGAATTGAAAGAGGTCTTATCCGCCTTAATGATTGGTCCTCAGTTTCCCAACTTGAATATAGGTTTTGTGGATATTATTCCTAGGTTTGACACACATGACACTTGAAAGGTTATCTAACCTTAGTGATTTGGGACCTACAACTCAAATCACCAAAAAAATGGCTCTATTGTTGGGGAAATTTTAAATCAAAATTCAATCTAAAGACCTAAGTTAATCAATAACCATGATGCAACCAAGAGGACTAGTCCTTAGTTGGTACAAAATAGAAACTTTGTGATATAAAGATTAATTTATCCTAACTTAAGGAGTTGTAACTCTGTTAAAGATTGAATCAAGAAATCATTTACAATTGTAAGAGGACAAAGATGGAAAGAGATCAATGATCCAAAGGTCAATAAATTTTTTTTATAATTTCTCCTGACATGAGGAGACAAAAAGAATAATGGAAGGTTAAGAATCCAAGTATTTCATCTTTAAATAATTCTCAAAGTATTGAAAAAATAAGTACTTCAGGTAAGAGAGATGTATCAAAAGATCATGATCAATATACATCAAATGATTCAGCTAATAATAGGATTAGAACTAGTACAAGAACCCTTAGGCATGATTATGGTAGGATTGGAAATGAAATAAATGTTGATATAAAAAATAGAGATACATCCGAAAATTTTCATATAGAAAAAGTAGACGTGAATTTTCCTCTAACTCCATGTCTAAGAAATCAAAGGGGAAATTGACATAACAATTCTCCTAATTCATCTCAAGGAACTAAACAAGAGGTATAAACTCTTCCCATGATGTTTTTTATTAGAGGTAAAATAGGTTTTGAAGGGACCCCAAAACCCTTTACAAAAAAGAGAGTTGCTTCAAAAGATAAGCACACAAATCAACAAACAACCAACAAGCAACAAACCATAAGCAAAACAACTTCCAAAAAAGGAGGAGCAAAAATGATGCAAGACAGGGTGGTAATGGATTCCAACAACCAATTTCCAATAGTGTAGAAAGGTCACAAACAACTTCTAGGGTCACTTCCTTTGTTAACTAACCCATGGAGACATTTATCCAACTATATCTCCACCTTCATGGATTTTCACCAATTCATGAGCACACTTTTAGGGACCCATTAGGCTATTATCCCACATATCAAACCCTTGACTAGGGTTGTTTTGGATCAACATACAACAAACTGGTCAACAACCATGATTTTAGGCCTAATTAGGCCTCTTTTCCAAAGGAGGTTGATGATATTCTTCTCAACCAAATTGAAAACCTCCACCAATGTGACCAACCAGCCACCAAACTTTAAATTCTACCACTAGATTTGACAGTTCACCTTTATTTCTTGTTTCTCTACCCAAAAACTAGTGATTTCATGACTTAACATTCAACTTGTCATGTTTATGCACGCGCAATCTGACCTTCTACAATACCACCCTGCCTCAATTCCACTAAAATCCTAACCCTACCTCCTAGCAGGCCCATTCCACCCATTTACTAATTTACCTCATGGTGGAATTGGCTTAGAATTCCATTATTCTATCAAAACCCTAAGGAACCCTAGTTATCAGCCAACTTATAGAAAACTTAACTTTTCTCCCTTAAAACCTAATGAAAAATTCTCAAATAAGATTCAAATGAAAGCTAATTTGATGTTCCACAAAATTTTAAAGGTATTACATCAATTCCAGATTGTACGAGATCGTATAGATTCAAGAAACACAAGAATTTGCATAAAGAACACCAAAAATAGAGCACTATTGTATTAGTCCACCAAAATATTTACATGCCAACCAGCCTCAAATGTTTTTGAGGCCTTTTAAACATATTTTCCATATCAACCAATAGCCCCAATAGAATTTCAAAGGGCCTGACTATTGAACTACCAAGTTTTCATCAAAATGAGAAAAAACACTTAATCTACTTTGGTGAAAGTAAAACATTACCAACAAATATTGACATCACAACCCTAAGAATCCTAGCAACACCATTTACATCATGTTTGTGGTCACCTTGACCTTATTACATCACAAAAAAGACACCTTATTCAAACCTAGACTCTTCAAAACACTGAAAACCAAAATTTCTCATTGGTGCTCCTACACCATACAACCAAGGATGAGAAATTTCATCCTCCAGATGAAAGAACATCTTTGAATGATGTGCCATGTTTCTTTATGTCTTCTTAAAACATCCAAGTTGCATCTTCTTCTGGTAATCCATGCCATTTGAACAAGTGTTCAATATATACCTTCCTCCTTGTTCTCTTCACCTCCCTTGAATTCAAGCTAGATTCAAGTTGCATAGGTTGAGTAGATGGGAGATATTTAATCCATTCTCCCTCAACATTCTCAAGTTCACCTTCTTCTTTTCCTGCAAAAATAGATCCCTTGAAGGGATATAAGTCAGTTACATTAAAAATTGGTGAGATGGCAACTCCTTGTGGTATTTTAATCTCATAGGCATTGTTCCCATATTTGTGGACTACCTTGCAGGGTCCTATTTTCTTCATCATCATCTTTGTATGCTTTCCTTTAGGAAATATCTCCTTTCTCAGATGTGCCCATACTAGATCACCCACATTGAATTGTACATCCTTTCTCTTCAAGTTTTCCCTCTTTTTGTACTTGTCCACATTCTTCAGAAGTGTCTCCTTGACCTGCTTGTGTATATCATGCATAACAACAACAAAATCATCTCCTTGATAACTCCTCTTGTTCACCCCTCTCAAGTCTCTTAACTCATAAACACCCCTTGGATTCATTCCATAGACAACTTCAAATGGAATCCTACCAATACTCCAGTTGACTAAGTCATTATATGCATACTCTGCCTATGGAAAAATTAAATCCCATGACTGATTGTATTCTTTGGTTAGACATCTCAGTAGATTTCCCAAGGACCTATTAACAACCTCAGTCTGCCCATTTTTCTGAGGGTGCTAGGTAGATTTGAAGGTTAGATTAGTCCCCAACTTTCTCCATAATGTTCTCCAAAAATGGCTAATGAACTTTGAATCTATATTAGACAATATTGATAGTGGCAGTCCATGAATTCTTACTATCTCCTTAAAGAACAAACTTGCAATATGGGAGGCATCGTTAGTTGACTTGCATGCAATGAAGCGTGTCATTTTACTAAACCTATCTACCACAACATATACATTATCATACTTCTTGAAGTTCTTGGCAGACCCAAGACAAAATCCATGCTTATTGCTTCCCATGGTTTGCCTGGTATGGGCAAAGGTTGATATAAACCAACATTGGAGCTTGTCCCCTTAGATCTTTGACATATGACATAGCCTTCAACATACTTTTCCACATCCAAATGCATCTTGGGCCAATAATAAAATCTTCTAACATGATCCAAGGTTTTATCATAACCAAAATCCCCTCCTAGGCTCCCACTATGTTTCGCTCTAACCAAATTCTCCCTCATGGAACACTTTGGTATGCACAATTGAGCCCCTTTAAAGACTAATCCATATTGCAACACATAATCCTCATACTATTTATGAAAATACCCCTGTGATTGTTCACAAGTAGAGAATGCATCATGGAAATCTTCATTATCTTTATACATTCCTCTTAGTGAGTCTACACCCACACTTTGAAGTTGCACCTCTTGCACTAGTACTGCCCTCCTACTCAGAGCATCTACCACTTTTTTGGCTTGTACCTTCTTGTGTTTTATGGACAATGTGTAAGCATGTAGGTACTCAACCCATTTCATGTGTCTATGGCTCGATTTCTCTTGACTATTCAAAAAACTCAGAGCATGATTGTCTGTGAACACTACAAACTCTTTAGATAGAAAATAGTGCCTATATTTTTTGAGTGCTTGGACCATGGCATATAGTTCTAAATCATAATATTATTATTTTCTCTTAGCCTCATTAAAATTTTCACTAAAAAATGAAATAGGCTTCCCTTCTTGATTTAACACTGCCCCTATGGTCAAATTACTAGCATCGCATTCTATTGTAAATACCTTATCAAAATCAGGAAGAGTAAGAATGCATTGATGTGCTACCTTTGTTTTGAGGTACTCAAAGCCTTGATCAACATCCTTTTTCCACTGGAATCTACCTTTCCTTTCCCCTTTAATGGTGTCTATCATAGGTGCAACAATGTGACTAAAACCTCTTATAAACTTTTGATAGAAGCTTGCTAACCCATGGAAGCTTATGAATTCCCCAACTATTCTAGGTGTAGGCCAGTTGAGAATGGCCTCAAATTTCTTTGGATCCATCTTCAAGTTTCCTCCTGAGATCACAAAGCCCAAATACACAAGTTCTTTCTTCATCCACTCACACTTATTAAGATTAATCATCATCTTTTCTTCATGCAGCTTTCCCAAAACTTTATCCAAGTGGTTCAAGTGGTCTTCTCTTGTCTTGTTGAACACCAAAATTTCATCTAAATACACCACTACAAACTTGTTAATGAAATCCTTTAGCACTTCATTCATGAGTCTCATGAATGTACCAGAAGCATTAGAAATCCCAAAGGGCGTCACCAACCATTCATAAAGGCCCTCATTAGTCTTGAAATCCGTCTTCCACTCATCACCCTCTTTGATTATTATTTGGTGACAACCACTTTTCAAGTCTATTTTGGAAAATTAATTTCCCCTGCCAAACTATCCATGAGGTCTTCCATCTAGGGTATAGGAAATCTATACCTAATGATTATCTTTTTGATAGCTCTTGATTCAATGCAAATTCCCCATTCTCCATAGTTTTTAGGTGCCAATATAGTTGGCACAACACATGGACTGAGGCTCCTCCTCACCAAACCTTTATCTAGTAATTCTTGCACTTGATTTTTGATCTCCTCATTTTGTTGAGGTGTCATTTTATATGTTTCTTTATTGGGAAGACTTGCACCAAGGATCAAATCAATATGGTGGCTCACATCACAGATTGGAGGCAATGAACTTGGTAAGTCTTTCACCACAATTTTTTTCATATCTGTCAAGCAAGGTCTACACCTCACTTGGAACTTCTTCTCTATCATCTACTGCTACATTAGAAATTGGCTTCCCTACAATGGAAAAATTGGCCTCTTCTTTCCCCAAATCCTTCAAGAACAATTTCTCCTTCACAACTTTCACACTAGGACCTTCATGGACTATCCTATCATCTTCTTGCAGAGGTTCCAAAGTGATTATTTCACCATATTTTTCAATCTAATATTCATTTTTAAATCCATCATGATGTGCCCTCTGGTCATATTGCTAAGGCCTACCAAGGAGTAGGTGGCACACATCCATGGGCACAATGTCACAAATCACTTTATCTTTGTAGGGACCTATTGAAAAATCAACCCAAGTTTTCCCATTCACAAGAACCTATTGCCCCTTATTAAGCCATGAAATCTTATATGGATTAGGATGAGGCATCCTCTTCATCTTAATTTTATTTACCATTTCCAAAGATACAATATTGTTTGTAGAGCCAAATTCAATAATAACCTTACATACCTTCCCTTTTGTCTTGCATGTTGTTCTAAATGGTGCCTTCCTTTGAGGGGGTTCCTTTGTAGTTGGTACTTTGATTAGTCTCCTTCTAATCATCAAGGATTCTCCTACTTATGGTTTTTCTTGGAGATACGATGATCCTACACATGAGCCCACACTTTCTTCTTCTTCCTCTTCATGTACAAGTTGAGTTCTTTTGTCTCCACCTTGAGAAATTGTCCCTTGTTTATCCGGGCACTTCCAAGCAAGATGCCCATACTAATTGCAATTATAACACCTTCTTGAGAAGGCATTAGAACCCCTTGTTGATCCATTAAATCTGCCTCTTGCTCCTGGTTTCCTACCTCTAAAGGTTCCTCTAGTTTCCCCACTTGATTCTTGAGAATTGCTTTGCTCATTAGGTCCTCTTTGAGAACCTCTTCCTCCAGGGCTACATTTTCCCCTAAAACTCTTACCTATGCCCCTAGATTTCTTTTCAAACCTTTTCCTTATCTTCTCTTCAGCCTTTGTAGCCATTTAGAAACACTCCTCTACTTTCCTAGGAGTGGTTAAACTAATTTCATCTTAAATTGCAGACCTTAATCCATTCAAATATCTGGCCACTTTCTCTTTCTCATTCTCCATATGCCCTGGCCTTATGGTCAATTTATGAAATTCCTCAATGTAAGCACCCACATACATCTCTTTTTGTTTTAAACTTTTCAATCTCCTATAAACTTAAACCTCATAATCAACAGGTAAAAATTGACTCTTTATGTTTTTCACCATCTAGTCCCAAGAGTTAATATTGGGCTTGTTCTCCTTCAGCCTCTCTTCTTGGATGTAGTTCCACCAATTCAATGCTGGTACCTTCAATTTTTTCTTTGCAAACTTAACCTTCCTGTCTTGAAGCACCCCCTTGTACTCAAAATAATTATCTAGAGCATCAATCCACTCTATGAACTCTTCTCCATCCATTTTTCCCCCATACATTGGAATCTCTATCTTCACATCATGAGCCTCACCTCTTGCAACCTTGAGCACTTGCAAAAATTTCTTTTTTTCAATTCCCAAATCCTCTTGGGATTCTTCTGGAGGGTTTTCTCCTTCACCCTCTACCTCATCTTCAGGGTCACTAACCTCAACTAGACCCTTCTCTCTCTTTTCTTTCTTCTCCTGGCCAACATGGCTTCTTGGCTCTCTCTCAGGGCTCTAATCTCCCTGGAAACCACTGTTCTACCCATATTTGGAGGCATTTGAATGATTCTTCACCACTTTTGTTTTTGAAACTCAAAAATTCCTTCAACAATGGATCTTGAGCCTAAGCTCTAATACCACCTGATGCAAGACAAGGTGGCAATGGATTCCAACAACTAATTTCAAACAATTTAGAAAGGTCACAAACAACTTCTAGGGTTACTTCCTTTGTTAACTCACCTATTGGCTTATAGCCATAGAGACACACTTATCCAACTATATCTCCACCTTCATGTCTTTTCACCAATTCATGAGCACACTTTTAGGGACCCATTAGGTTGTTATCCCACATACCAAACCCTTTACTAGGGCTGTTTTGGATCAACATACAACAAATTGATCAACAACCCTACTTTTAGGCCTAATTAGGCTTCTTTTCCAAAGGAGGTCGATGATATTCTTCTCAACCAACTTGAAAACCCCCACCAATATGACCAACCAGTCACCAAACTTCAAATTCTACCACTGGATTTGATAGTTCACCTTTATTTATTGTTGCTCTACCAAAAAACCAGTGATTTCTTGACTTGATATTCAACTTGTCAAGCTTATGCACCTGTAATTTGACCTTCTACCATACCACCTTGCCTCAATTCCACTAAAATCCTAACCCTACCTCCTAGCATTCCCATTCCACCCATTTACTAAGTTACCCCATGGTGGAATGGCCTTAGAATTCCATTATTCTATCAAAACCCTAAGGAACCCTAGTTATCAATCAACTTACAAAAAACTTAACTTTTCTCCCTTAAAACCTAATGAAAAATTCTCAAATAAGATTCAAATGAAATCTAGCTTGATGTTCCACCAAATTTTAAAGGTCTTACATCAATTCCAGACAGTACAAGATCATACAGATTTGAGAAACACAAGAATTTGCAAAAAGAACACCAAAAACAGAGCACTATTGTATTAGTCCACCAAAATATTTACATGCCAACCAGCCTCGAATGTTTTTGAGGCCTTTTAAACATATTTTCCACATCAACCAATGGCCACAATAGAATTCCAAAGGGCCTGACCGTTG